>NW_004624771.1:3812801-3854872 GCF_000247695.1 Heterocephalus glaber
TTGATGAGTTTAAAGAGTAATGGTGATAGTTCTTCTTTAAATGTCTTGCAGAATTCCACAGTGAAGCCATCAGGACCTGGGCTATTCTTTGTTGGTAAATTTTTTATTACATTTTCAATTTCACTCATTGTTATTTGGGTGTTTAGAATTTCCATATCTTCTTCATTTAACTTTGGCAATTCGTATGAATCTAGGAATCTGTCCATTTCTTGTGTTTTCCATTTTATTAGAGTACAAGTTCTCAAAGGAGGTATTGATGATCTTCTGGATTTCTGCTGGATCTGTTGTGGCTTCACTTTTTTCATTCTTAATTGCATGGATTTGAGCCTTTTCTTTCCTTTTTTTTTGATAAGGTTGGCTAAAGGTTTACTGATTTTATTTATTCTTTCAAAAAGCCAACTCTTTGATTCATTGATTTTTTGTATCATTCTCTTAGTCTCCATTGCATTGATTTCTGCTCGGATCTTTATAATTTCCTTTCTTGTATGAGGTTTGGGTTTGTTTTGCTCTTCTTTTTCTAGGAGCTTGAGGTTCTGCATTAGGTTATTTAACTGAGTTCTCTCTGCTGTCCTAATATGGACATTCACTGCTACTGACATAGGAGTTTAACTGATACAGCAATTAGTCACAGACTGGCTATGCTGGGTACAACTGAGAACAGGCCAGTTCCTTGTTCCTTGGTAATATTCACTGGATATAAACAAGCCTTGGTTTCAGCTTCTTTACAATCTGAAATAGGTTCTCATAAATGAGTAACACCCGCTATCAACACCAAAGAAAGGGCTGACTAAATTAATGAGTAAACTCTAGGAGTTCTTGAGGAGTTTGGTTACGACAGTGTTCAACAAGCCCAAATGTGAAAATTGCAGCACAATACCAGTGTGCTGGTCAAACATCTATTTTTTTTTCTGCTCCATGTTAAAGATAAGAACAGTTTCTTTAGCAACAAATACACACCTTCTCGTGTTTTTTTTTTTTTTACCTGCTCATTTTTATTAAATATACCAAACACCTATTTCTAAAAGTTTCTTCAAATTAAAATTTCCAAGGTTAGGGAACATGGTGAATATTATTTGTATAAGACTATATGATACATGATAAATAGGGAGGAAAGTGAGAAAAAAGAAAATTCAAATAGAGGCTCAAAGAGGTCAAAATATTAAAAGACATTCCTGAAAAAATTAAATGTAAATTGTTTCACTAGAATTTCATTTCCTGCCTACTCACTCTATTTGGAGAAGACTGAAGCCAATGACACTGCCAACAATGCCTGTTCCTTTGTGCTAAGATACAAATGGAATTTGCAGGAGACAGAGCCACTGACAATTATAAAGGCCTACAGAACAGTCCCCACAAAGAAATCCTCTAGTTCTTCGGAGAAAAGAATTTCCCAACACAATTTGCAATTAAAATGTGTAAAGGAATTTGCTTTAAAAATGTGCTGATTGTATAGAACTTTAGAGGCTCATGGGAGTGAGAATGAGAAATATAAACAAGAAACGGAAAGATAAGGAATACAAGAGTAATAACATTAAGTTTAAAGAATGTACAATCTGGGTACAAAAAGCCAGTGTAGAAAAACCAGAAATGCGAGACATCAAAATACAGGGATTTCTGCTTCAACTGATGTGATAGTGGTAGCTACCTGCAAAGGCACAAGCAAAAATCAGTATTTAAAGCTCTGCTAGGACATCTCACTATGGCTGTGCCTACTTCATGTCAATATAATAAAGATATTCTAACATTAGTGGCTGTGGTATAAAAATTAATTTTTAAGTTTGTTTCTGGAGATGGTATATGTTTTCCATCTCGCATCCATCTCAGCCTTACGTTTGTTCATAGAAACACATATTCTGTGGTTATATGATAAGTGTTACATTTTTCTGTAGGGAAAATGTTACAAATAACAGTTGGTTCCAGATGAGTATCCAAAAGGCTATTTACTTTATAATATTATAAATATCAGTCTGAGTCATAGACTGTAGGAATTGAGGACTACATGATACAGAAGCAATGGGTAGGCAGAAGTCAAAGAAGAGAATTTTAATTTTTCTTTTCTTTCTAAGTCTGGACCTCAGACAACTTTTGAAAAGTAGGAGGACCCTTTCCCCTGCCTCGTCCCTCTGGGTCAGTCTGATGTTCTTATCTACTATCTATCTCATCTTTACTGCTTTCCTGCTGCTCTAAGACCCCACAAGGAGATGTTTGTTTTTACACAGTATTCCATCTCTTAGTTATTTTTCTAGTGTCCTCCTAATAAATACTTTAATTCCCTGAAAGTTGTTTATATCAACCAATCACATTATGGAGTCAAAGACTGATAGCATTCTAACAGAAAATTTATGTGTGTGTGTGTGTGTGTGTTAAAATACAGATACATTTATATATAAAAGGATATATAATATAAATAAGATATACAGGAATATATTTTTTCCTTTCTCTTAAATGAAAATGCATATTAAATCAAATGAATTAGTGAAATGTTTGTTAATATAACAAAAGAATATGATAACTTTAAGATTAAAGGAAAATTTTATTTCTCAGGGAAGAATGACTCCCCAGTTAGCTTGAGTTTTCACCACCCCCCCATTCTGTATTCAAAGGTACTGAAAATGCTTTCGTTTTGTTCTTTAAACAACTATTAGTGCAAGAGCAAAGTGCTCAGATGATAGAGTGAAGGCAGAAGCTGCCAAATTAAGTCCCAGCCAGTAAAAATGCAAGTAACAGACAAAGATATCCCATCCACTTTAAAGGGCAAAATATGTACTGGTGCCTCAAAATGTAGTATTGTAAGAAATGATTAAATTCTTGGCAAACAAGAAGAAACCTTGGAAGTCATATTAAGATTGGTGTGACACTAGCTGGGCTTGTCCATGTAAACAGTAATATAAGGATGTGCAAATGTTTAGAATACACTCATTAGCTACCTTTTTACCCTCTCCTTTACCTTGCCTCTATCAGTTGTTTATTTTTCTAGCCATTTCCAGGAAAAGGCATGTGGGACTTAGTATTACCGTAGGGAGTTAACGGATGAATTGGGGAGCAGTTACTTTAAATTCACAGCTCAAAATATTCAACTTTATTCTGAACACTTAATAAAAAAGATCAAGAAGGGTTAATTTTTAGATTCCCCAAATATAGCTGATTTTGTCTACTGATTTTCTAGTTTAAGACTTGTAATTACTCATTCAACGTCACAGATCTGTTCTAAGTGCAAACTTAGCAACTCTGCTGCTTGTAGAGAAGGAAAGGCCCCCTGAGTGTCTGTTAAGAGTCTCCTCAGGGTAATGAGTCAAACTACATTCTGCTGTCTCACCTAGCCAGAAGCCTCCCAAACTTTTCACTTCCTCTTTCCATTTAAAAGTGGCAAAAAAATGTTAAGTGGAAACCTTGTTAGCAATTGGATTTTCCAATGATTTATACATAAAGGACCAAGGAAGTATGGTAGTTGGCAGCAAGCCCCTCCAGCACTCATCCTTACCTGCTGTGTCTGCTGTCTCTGGATTGCTCTCACTTTGGGAACAGGGCTTTCTCTGGAGGAAGAGGACTGCTGCCGGGACCGGCTCCCATTCTGCACAGGTTCAGCCACCAAGGCTGCAGATGTCACTGACATGCTCCCAGTGCTACGTAAGGAAGCACTATGGGGCAGGGATGGGGGGGCTTTGGCTCTGGCACCTAACCCAGCCTGGTCCATTTTTCGGATCTGTGTTTGCCCAGTGCTGTTTTGTCGTGGTAGAACAAGAGGTATGTGTCTGTCTGGCATATTGTGCCGCCGGGAGAAATCTTCACTCTGAGTGCTACGTTTGGTGAAATCTTCCATGCTGCTATTGCTGGGTCCACTGAGTTTGAAGTCTTCACTGTTACTTTGGCTTCTAGAACTGGCAGTGCTTAGGTTTTCCAAACTGGAATCAACAGAGGCCTTTGGCAGTGCTGGAATTGGATTATTGAGGTGGTAAACAGGATTCTGGAATGACAAGGGCTGGAGACTTCCTGGCTGGTTCAAGGCTGGATGCAGGGGCCTTCTCACTTGAGGCGCACTCTGGGGGGTGCTCTGGGTTTCCCGCAGATGCTTGATGCTGGCCACCTGGGTTATAGAAAGCTGGCTTCCGGTCCAGCGCACAGGCACATCAAGCATGACCGATGCGTGCTCCACCTGAACAGCATGAGTATCCTGGAGGTCCATAAGGGAGACACTTCGACCATTAGGAAGGCTACTTTCCTTTTCATCCTTTTCAGAATAAGTCATGCTCTGGGAGGAGGCCTGCTGAACCAGCAATAATGTTTTGCCCCTGAAATAGCTGTCTGTGTTGTCCTGGCTTGGAGATTTTAGTTTATGCAAATCACTGTGGAAAAAGAAAGGACCCTGAATTACTCTTGAGGAAAATCCCACACAGTTAAAAATCCTCAGTTTGGGCACATGAACCCTTCTGAAGTTTCACAGGCCCAATGTGGATACTTACATTTCTTTAGAAACTCAAATTTCAGCATTATAATTCTTAGAATAAAAGTCAGCATTTTTAGTTTTCTCCCAAAAGTGGAGAATAATTACCATCCCATCACTGTCTTCAGTTTTTACTAGAATTTCAATAATCTCCTATTTAGTGAGATTAGCGTACCTCCCAAGGTACTCAAATTTATAATTAATTAGTTCTGTCATAACCTTCAAGAGGAGAAATTCTGAGCAGACAACCAAAGGGTCTCTGCTAAAGGCACAAGGTAAATCTTGCCAGTCTAGAAAATTATGTCCAAGTCCAGCTGATATAGATGGCTATAAAATGGTTTTAACTGAAGGTGTCCAGAGTTTTGAATGCTACACTATGTGACAGCAATTTCATAAAACTCTTACTCTTCCTTTAAGCAGGACATAGTTTTGTATATATTTACTGAATATAACTCTATCCTATCATTCTAGAAAATAAGTTATCCTAGATTTTGTGCATTACGACAACTGAATTTACCTCAGATGATGATTTTTAACCGCTCATAACTTTAAAGTTGCAAATTTAACAAATAAAAAGTTTTCTGCTAAATCTTTATATTATCTCTGAGACAGTAGTTCAAAATTTCTCTTTCATACCTGTCAGTGGGGTCTTCAAATATTTTCTGCAGCCCAGAAGAGAGGCTCCCACTGACATTTGGACTGGAGTTATGCTCAGTGAAACGTCTCAGTTGCTGTTGTATTGGCGTAGGATTAGTCAGAGACTTGGTAATATCAGCGAGAACACGGGGGAGAGGCCCCAATTTTGCCACGGTTGCCTGTAGGAAGGAATTGTCACCCTAATTGCATATAATGAGCATTGTGACATCCACCACAGATTGTTTTTGGGAAAAACGAGGCCCATTGATGGAGGGGTGTAGGTTGGAGGGAAGGATAGGTATTTGCATATGGAGTGGCAAGTTCATAATGCATTGTTATGGAGCAGCAGAACCATGGCGTCGAGATGAATGGAGGAGGCGAAACAAGATGCAGCAGACATTGAGGAAAGAAAGGAAATAGAAATTAGGATTATGCAAATAAAAAATTAAAAGACATGCTTAAAACAACCAAACTAATGCCATTCCAACTAAAATAGGCATGCAAAGCAAACTAAATCTTTGGGTGGCTAACAGACCAAAACAGAGAAGGGCAGGAACCAAACACCTTCTAACCAAAAGGAACTTCAAGATTACAGGATTGGCTGGTGTGATGAAACTTACAAAGAAAAAAGACCACGTGAGAAAAGAAATGCATGCCAACATACAGGAAGGTGCTGCATTCCGGGATCCACAACATGGCAGGGCACACAGTTAGTTGATATTGTCATCCACTATTCCAGTCAATCTTGGGACCCCTGACCAATTGCCAACTTAGTTTCCATTAGTAAGGCAATTTTTTTTTTAAACAGCAAAATCAGGTAAATTCTTTCTATGTGTCTAGATGTATTCCTGCATCCCAGGATCAGACACTAAAAAGGAGAAAGTGTGTATATACAGCAAAGCCTGTTAAAAAGACTTTGACCTTGAATAAACCAGGCCTACTTCAAAAAATAACTATATATGCACACCACTGATAAAGTTATTTAAAAAAGAATAACTTTTTTGTTGTTGTTTTTTTGAGACAGGGTCTTGCTATGCAGCTCAGGCTAGTCTTGAACTTCAACTCCCAGTGATCCTCCTGCCTCAACCTCCACAGTGCTGGGACTACAGGTGTGCTCCACTGTGCTGGGCCAAGAATAACTTCATAGTACAGGCATTATCCACTTCAATCTTTTTTTTTTTTCCTTAGGGGATTATTATTCTTGCAGGGTTTTATGGGATCTCTTGAATATAAGTTAGTTTTACATGGCTGCCTTCGGGACTTTTTGTCTTATCAACAATCAATAGACTCTTATGCCAGGCTCAAATGGACACAGTGCCATCTAAAGAATCCCTTTACAAATGGAAATGAAATCTATGTAAATAGGGAAGGGCAGAGGGGGTGAAGGGTGCACAGGTAATGGGGGGAAAAGAAAAAGAACCAAGATATATCATGTACAGGTACAAACACCCAATGATAAATGTAAACGTACCAATAAAAGAACTTAAAAAAAAAAAAGAATCCCTTTACTTGCTCAACAATGCTGAGTCATGGTTCATATTAAAGGAAGTTACTCTCAACACAGCTTCAACTTAAGACCTAGGTAGTATTTCTACAAGTGAAGAATAGGTTTTGGAGAATAAGAAGTGATTATTTTACAAATGTTTTAAGCACCAGTGGACACACTACTATTTATGCTTCCTTAGGAAAATAGCCTTTTTCATGGGTTTTATTCTTCTGCAGTTTTTATTAACACATTTTTAAAGATAATAAGAAAATTGAAGAAAACAAATCCTCATCACAGAAAAACAGTTTTGGAAGTCAATCTAATGCCACTCAACTATTTTCTATTAAAAAAATCCATGCCTTGCTGTAAAATTCCAGAAGGAAAAATGTGATCAGCATGCTTTGCAATTTACTCATTAATATGATGTATAATAAATCTATAATTTATAGTCAGAAAACAAATGATTGAAATATTGATTTGCGTGTCACATCTGTAGAAAAGTCAGTATCAGGATTTTCAGATCCCATGTGATCTCAGCACTAATAATTACAAACTTCCTGACCTCCATAGTAAAACAAAAAACATCCACACAAAAAATTTCAGAGGTAAAGCTACTTAAACATGATAAACAGTATTTTCCAAGTCTATACATCTGTTAGAAATTACTAGACGAAGTTTCACCTTATCCTATTACATATGAATGAGGATGTATACACCCATATTTTGTATTAGTTTCTAGGCAAGTTTTCAGATGTGTGTGTGTATATATTTATTCAGATAATTTTAAAAAAATGTATTGATAATTTCATGGCCTTCTAGAATTTCACAGCTGTGGAGCACATGTTTTATTTAAAAATGATAATCACTTTCAGATACCAACAGCAAAAGGTTGCTTTTAACTAGCAAAAGGGGTGAGTATTATCACTCATAGATATGCTCCAGAATTCAGGTACACTAACGTTCTCTATCTCCCATTTCCCATTACTCTTTCATCCTACTTTACCTTATCAAGTTGGGAAACTACTTCCCACAGTAAGGAATGCAAAACTGAAAGCTCTCGGCCCAGATCAATGTAACCATCAAAGCCTGGGGTATTTGAGATGGTGTCTGGATTAGAGATCTCCAAAAGAAAGCGCTTCATTCCACCCCATTCATGTTCTAAAAAATCATTCATGAATGCCATGTATTCCTCTTTGTTACCAAACCTGAAGTGGAGGGTGAGAAAATGAGAAAGAACACATTCAAGAAAAGAGATATGATCATTTTGAGTTGACTTTACACAGAGGTATACAGTTCTTTTATTTTGTGGAGATAACTAATCTTGTTTCTCTGTAAGTGGTAAGAGAACTTTGTTTTTAAGGTGCTAGGGATTGAACCCAGAGCATTTTGCATACTAGACAAATACTCTATTACAGTGTACACTACCAGCCTTACAATGTATTTTTTTCCTCCCTCCCTTCCTCCTTCCTTCTCCTTCCTTCCCTTTCCTTCCTTCCTTCCCTCCTTCCCTCCCTCCTTCCTTCCTTCCCTCTTTTGCAGTGCTGGGGAACTCAAGGCCTTTGCACTGAATTACATCCCTAGTCTTTTAAAAATATTTTACTTTGAGGTAGTCTTACTAGGTCGCCAAGTTTCCCACGCTGGGCTTGAACTTATTTAAGGTTTTCCGGTATGTATTAAAGCAATATTACGAATATATGAAGCCTTCTGCTTCAGCTTGCCAGAGTGTTGGGATTGCCGGCATGCATTATCACACCCAGTTTCTAAAATATACTTTCTTAATATTACTTCAATACAACCAAAAAACCTTGAATAGCTTTCTATTCTCTGTAGGATAAAGCCAAAACTCATTTATTTCCCCCAGTATTTAAAGATCTTTATAAAATAGCCTTTACTTACCTATTAAATGTTCACTGGCGTGAACTTCAATATTACTAGCTTCTTCAAAGTCTCCCAAATATATTATACAGCATTCCCCCCAATCACTGTATACATTCAAAGACCTCCAATAGATGCTTGGAACTGTGGATAGTACAGGACCCTGTGTATACTATGATTTTTCCCCATAAGTACATACCTATCATAAACTATTACCTTTTCACTTAAGGAAGCACTTTAAAGCTTCTCTTTGGCATACCTAAATTGTCTGCACCACTACTCATATGGTTTGGGGTCATTACTAAGATAAGGGGGGGCCGAGGATTTAGCTCAGTGGTTTCGTCGCCTGCTGAGCAAGCGCAAGGACCTGAGTTTGATCCCTGGTACCAAAAAAAAAAAAAAAGAAAAGGGACACTTGAGCACAAGCACTGTGACACCTTCAACAGTTGATCTGAAAACCAAGATGGCTACTTCCAGGCAGGTAGCATATAAGGGATGATTCATGTCCTGGGTGAGACACAGACAGACAGCATGAGATTTCACCATGCTACTCAAAATAGCATGTAAATTTAAACTTAGAATTGTTTATTTCTGGAATTTTGTCTTTACTATTTTTGGACCACAGTTGACCATGGGTAAATAAAATCATGGAAAGCAAAACTTTGGATAAGGAGAGACTACTGTATTATATTCATTTTCTTCTTCAATCCTTTGCTCATGCTCTTTATTGCCACTAGAAAAAGAAACACTTCTTTGCCTATTAAGATTCTAGCTGTCTTCAGGGTCTAATTTAAGCCTATAAAACTTGTTGCAAGATAAACTAGAAATAATTTTCATTAGGATTAGCTCAAAATGGGCAAATAGGCATCTTTCTGCACTGGATGATTAAGAATAGAGCACTTCTAAAAAAATCTCCATTATTTAAATACTAGAAAACAATCTTTTCATTGAAGTTCTAATTTTTTCTTCCATAAATTGCTAACAGAAACTTGTTTTTAACAGATGCAGCTCAGTAGTAGAGTGCCCTAGTGTGTGAGGCCCTGGATTTTATCCTCAGTACTACCAGGAGGAAAAAACAAAAACAAAAACCATACACTTGTTTTTAAGTGTATTCATGATCAATTTTCTAAGTATGAATTCTTCACCAGCTATTTCATAAAATTATTTTCTATAAATTATGAAAAAATAATATGAATTTACTGAGGAAAAAGCTGGAAACAATGAAAGTGAAAAGAAAAAAGTGTAGGTGTGTCCATTCAACTACCAAACATATTTGCTATGTGTATTTGTTTTCTCCTTTCTTTCAAAAAAATTTTAAGCCTACAAAGATGATGAAAGAATATACAATAAATAACCATATGCCTTTCATTTACATTAATCAAATGCTAACATTTTGCCAAGTTTGGTTTTATTCTTTCTCTGTATATATACATAGGCCTTTTTTTCCCTGAACCCTTTTAAACTAAGCTACAGACATCACTTCTAAATACTTTAGCACCCATGTTTTTCAGAATAAGGAATATCTATTATATAAACCAATGCCATTTTCACACTAAAACTTCTGAAAATATAATTCATGAATCATCTTACATATAGTCCATATTTAAATTCCACTGATTATCTCCCAAATAACTTTTCGAGATATTTTTCTCCCAGTTTTTAAGATCCAAATATATTTCAAGTATTGTGTTTGGTGCCTTTTGATCTACTACAGTAACTTTCTATCTTTTGCATTTTCCTAACATTGTCTTTCAGGAAGTGGCTAGGCTAGTTGTCTTAGACCATGAAACTAAAATAATTTGTCAGATTATTCTTCCTAATCCTTTTATACTTATATTCTTGTGTTTTTATATTGTTAGAATAGCATCTATACTGATATGTATCCTGTCCTTTTTTTTTGGTACTGGGGATCGAACTCGGGTCCTTGCGCTTGCGAGGCAGGTGGCAGAACCACTGAGCTAAATCCCTGGCCCTGTCCTTTTTTTATAAGTACTTTTCATTTCCCCTATTACTGGATGTTCTTTGTAAACATTATTGTATTATTAGTAGTATTGTATTATTGTAAACATTATTTTAAGTATTCAATAGACTATATGTACCATCTGTTGTTTAATATTTAAGTTTACATTTTATCTTGCTATTTTTATTGCCAACACAACAAAAATATAGCATCATGAATGATGCCCCTATTTATATTTTAGGCCTAATTTTTTTGTTTAGTTTATTAGAACATGCGTGTAGTACATTATGCTTACATTCATCTTAACTCTTTTCTATTTCCTTCTCTCCTTCCCCCTTCCCCGCATCCCTTGATCCCTTTTTGTTTTTGTACATGTTTGCAGTACATCATGTTTGTATTCCTTGTATGGAGTTGGGACATGTACATAACACATCTTAGTTCCTTTTTTGTATCCCTTATCCCTTCCCTCCCTCCCCCTCCCCCCATCTCTCGATCCTCTTCCTCTGTGAGAAGGATTGATCTCCCTACTTCCTATTATCTATATTTTATTTTGCTCTTTATTTTTACTCTGGATTTCTCATATAAGAGAAACAATATGATATTTAAGCTCGTGCGTCTGATTTACTTAACATTATGATCTCAAGGTGCATCCATTTTCCTGTAATTGACTCAAGTTCTATCTTTCTTTATGGCAGAGTAGTATTCTATAGTGTGTAAATATCACATTTTCATTATCTATTCATCTGTTGATGGACATACTGCCTACTTCCAAGATTCATCGATTATGAATTGAGGCCTCACATATTTTTAAACTATGTGTTTTAAAGCGGTTATGGTAGCATCACCTACTTGGCAAAGTTGGCCAGGTTCTGAATGACCTTGGCAATAAGAGTTAGAGTCCGAGATGTACGGTCATCAGGATACTCCTGCATAAGGTTGAAAAGACTGGGAGACATAATGGCTGGGCAAAGAAAACGGAGAAATAACGAGGCACTAATGAGCCGCTCACTGATGTCTTGCTTGCCTCGGTTTAGGCACTGCTGCTTCCATGATGCAAATACTTCTTTCAATTCACGAGGGAAAACACTGGAGAAGGAAAAAAGATACTAAAACCTCTAAATATAAAAGAACCATAACACACAAAAGCACGACTGATCCCCACTCTGATTCAGCAAACCTCTGCTCTAGAGCCAAGCTGTGAGGACTTAGTAGATTCCTAGGGAGGACGTTCTGCTCAATTCATGTCTGAGGCCTGGTGGAAAATTCACAGTAGGCCAGATGGAGACTGGAAACTGAAAGCTATAAACCCTAGATAAGTATAAATTTAGTTCTGCAAAGTGGGAAAATGGTATGAAGCTCCTGACTAAACCATCTGGTTTAATATAGCTCACCATAATCTTTCTAAAAACTGTTCATAAAAAATCTCCCCAAATCTCACCAATTGCTAGAGGAATGATCAAAATTAATGAATGCATCTGTTCAACACTGGTAAATATTTTAGAAAGCTAGAAAAATACTTTTAGATATTAGAGGATGCAGTACTAACACTATGGGAAAGATTATTTAGATAGTCAATTTGGAAGTACTTTTGCTTAGAATAAAGATTTAGATAATTATATTCAATTTTTCCCTGAAGTCCTTCCTTTGGAGACAGTCAGAGGATGTTTATAAGGAAAAGCATTAGTTTCATAATCAAGTGTTCACTGTGGATACCAGCTTACCAGTAAGAGTTGATGATCTTGCAGAAAGCCAGTTCACAGCACATTTTTAGATTGCTCTGATGGTCTATCAGTTCACTAGATGAACATTTGCTGGGATCTACCTCACAGTTCTCATCTGATTCATACAAAGCTTTGATGAACTCCCCTATGTGAAGAGAGATGATAAGTCGTATAACTATAAACAGTGTCTTCCTGAGTAGAATTAAAGGATTTTGGATTTCTACCCTAAAATGTATAATGAGGAACTTTTTTCTCAGACTTGACATAGAGGTGACAAAAGACTGCCCACAAGGGTCACTGGAGCCATTAGTTACAATAGCCCACAATATCATGTTTATGTTCCTTATTTTGGAAGTAGAATAACAGTAATCACTAACATCATCATTACAGTATTTATAAAACTAGTAACAATGACTTCAAACAAAGTAGTATCTTTTATCAGAAACTATAAACATTTAATTAGCATGAATTTGTAATTTGCTAAAAGGCTCTACCATGAATATTATTACCACTATTCTAGTAAAACAAACTACCCAAACTTGCTTGAATAGCTCACTAAATAAGGTGTTAGGATCTAATGTTGGTGCCAAACAGATACAAGTAGGGCTCTGCTGGCTTACTTCTTATAATGGGGATAGTCATTTAATTTAGCTAAAAATTATAGCATATCTCTTTATATACTTCCTAAATATCTTAATGGAAAAATATGCAATTTTTGGTCATCCTATATTTAAATAATTGAACTGGTAAGTGGTTAAGGATATGCCCAGTATTCCCTGAAAGAACAAATCACCTTACCTGTTTATTCTCTACTATACATTATACCTTACATGTCTTCTAATCCTCCATGTTTCATATTTTTTTGTGCTTATTTGTTCACATGTCTGCCTCATTTCTAGGATGAATATCTTTGGTGGTTAGGAACCAGGTTTTAATCATGTTTAAATTCCTACCCCCTTGAATAGCCTTCACAGCAATACATATTGATCAGAGATGACGGTATGTAGTTTTGGTTTTTTTTATACAAGTCTTTATTAACAAGGAGTGGATCTGTCAGAGATCTGTGTAAATCTATTTATGGAGGTCCAGGTTAGTTATAACAGTTTACGAAGGTGAGCAATACTTTCTATAAAATTAAGTAGCAGTAGAAATATGAAATTTTTTTTTAACCAAAATGGTTAGTATTGAGACAAAGGAATGGTTTTAAAAATAGCTATGACAGAGGATGGGAAGTGATAACTTGGAAGAAACACGCTCGGAGAACAGAAAGCAACGAGGTACACAGATAAAAGTGTTAATAATATCTGTCTTGTAGAACTGTGGTGAGAATCAGAAATAATGCACAAAAACCATTTCAGATGGTTCCCTCATTTAGTAGCGGCTCCATAAGTAAGTATTACAATGAATAAATTATGCTACTTTTAAATAATTTTCCATAATCTTCAACAGCCAAAATTAGTAAAAGCTTAAAAAAAATCAACAATTTTCACAATGTAAATATTCAACATATTCTCTGCATCTCCCATGCTATGTGCCTCCATATAATC
This sequence comes from Heterocephalus glaber, assembly GCF_000247695.1. The sequence continues at coordinate 3,826,468 of NW_004624771.1, forward strand.
TATCTCATTTAAAACTAAACAATCATTCTCAAATATCTTGTTATAATTAACCAAAATCTAAATTCCTTTCATAAACATTCTGTTTTGTGAGTTCCTTTAGTTTATATCTATTCCAGGGAAATGATACTAATGTTAATGGGTAATAATAAAATAATTCCAGTGTTTAGCAAAATAAGTAACTCCTAGGCCTAGAAATAAATTGTCTATAATGTCAACACTATGCTGTCTAAAGTTTTTTCTGATTATACAGCAATTAAAATCCTCTACAATTCAGAAAATTATTTTCATTTTTGAAATTATAATCTATGTCTGGTGATGTGGAATGTACCACACTGCAAGGTAAAGCTTGCATGGATATGTACCTGAAAGGTACACACTTGATCCACAATATTAAGATATATTAAAATGCACTTGAGTTTGCTTCCTTGCCTCTGAAAATAATCAAACTCAAGGGGGTCTTTATTATGTTGTTTAAATAAGTTCATGCCTAGAATCTTCTATGATGTTTCATGTATGTCATTAATTCATTACTACCTAGCATCAAAATTTCATGTATAGGAGTAAGTCAGCAGGTATGGACATAGCATTGCTGAAAGAAATTTACCTCTATTACTAAGAGTGAAAATCAGGCCTTTGGAGAAACCTCTTCCCTATATCTTACAGACGAAACTTTTTGTATGTCATAGGATAGCAACATGAAACCTGACTTCAATTAGATAGGTAAAAAGGGCTAAAAGATGAAGATTTAAGTCTATGTAAGCAGACTCCAGACAGTAAAGAGCAATTTTTTTCCAGATAAATGAAGATAGGGGTGGGGATTTAGCATGGTGGTTACGCTGCCTGCCCTGCAAGCGCAAGGACCTGAGTTTGATCCCCAGTACCAAAAAAAAAAAAAGATAAATGAAGATAGGCTAAGAAGCAGGATATCACACAATATGACTAGTAACTTTTAAAATCAATCAAGCAGTCTGGAAACAGCATCAATTTTTTGCCCAAGATATAAGAACTATGGTAAAACTTTAATAGGAAGAAGACATACCACCCTGGCCCTGATCTTACATTACAGATATGTTAACAGAGTTCTCTGAGGGGTTACTTGAATTTTTTCCCATGCTCACTGAATTAATTTTCATGCCTCATTGGGCCAATCAGTTATTTAATTCACTGTTATATCAAAGGACTTGCATCCAATCATTTTGAAAAATCTCATTCAGCAATCCTGTTTAGCACATTGATTTTTAGAATGTGAATATTTGATTTTAAAGATGCAGGCAGTCAACAAATATTCACCTCTATATCCACAGATTGAAGAATCTGAGATGCTTCATTGTTGCTTTTTATAATATAAATCATTAAAGCAAACCATGACACATAATTTATGACTGTAAAAAGCTCTTTATGTAAATGACACTAATAACCTCACTATAGTGAGGCTACTTCATGTGAACATAGTGGTCCTATTTTTTGAGTAGTTCTTTACTTTGTATTCCTTATAATATAATTCTTTTCCTCCAGATAGTACTCTAAAGCACCACAAGTGATCTTTTTCTTGGTACTGGGGATAGAACTCAGGATCTTGTGCCTGCAAGGCAGGCGCAGTACTGCTGAGCTAAATCCCTGGCCCTACCACAAGTGATCTTTAAGTTGCCAAATGCAAGCCATTTTTTCTTGACCATCTGCCACCCCTCCCCCCGTTCTTCTCTCTTGGTGTTAGGGATCAAATCCAGGGCCTCATGCATGGTAAACATATGTTCTACTCCCGAGTTATACTTCAGTCCATCCCCCTGCCTTTTAATAGTCTCTTTTCTTTTGGTATCTGACTCTGTTAACTGGAATTTCTGGTTTTCTTTCACTTCTGCATTTTCTCTCTGATTCTTCTTCCTTCTACACCATAAAACCAGGTATACTGTGAGATGTCTTTTGCTCTACTTGTTTCCTGCTCTGGTAATCCCATAGCTTCAGTTAACTCCCTCATATGGGTTAAGTTAGTCACAAATATCTAAAAGCCAACTAGTCAGAAGTATTGGTTAGCTTTCCCACCTAAAGGCCCTGAGACTTCCTATTAGAACTTCAAATTGAATATATCTCAGGTGGAGGTGTCATTTCCTATTTTTTAAAGCCTACTATTTTTATGGTTTCTATTTCTGTTAAGAATCACATCATCTAGGGGCCGGGGATTTAGCTCAGTGGTGCTGCTGCCTGCCTCGCAAGCGCAAGGTCCCAAGTTTGATCCCCGGTACAAAAAAAAAAGAATCACATCATCCTTCTAGTCATTCACAAAAACCCAAAATTCTCTGTAGTATTTGGTCCCTCCTACTTTTCCACAAACTGAAAAAGTTGCAAAATCATATCTGTTCAACTGTAACATTTCTTTTATTCATCTTCTTCTCTATTCTTATCTGCAGGGATTGCCTCATTCAGTCTCATTATTTCTTGCCTTCCTCATTACAATGGCTTTTACATTAATTTCATTGAAAACGCTATACTCAAAACTTCAGCGGCTTTTCAATTATTGTAAATCTAATCCTTGGCCAGGCTCTTAAAAATTTGGTTCTAATTATTTCCTAAACTTTTCATTGTTGTTCACATATTTCTTTTGTATCCTTTTTTTTTTTTTGGTACCAGGGATTGAACTCAGGACCGTGCAGTTGCAAAACAGGCGGCAGTACCACTGAGCTAAATTCCCAGCCCTCTTTTCTATCCTTTTTCTGCAAAGTGTTTGCTCCACACATGCTTGGTTCTCTCACACTTCTTATGCCTTTTAAGTGCACCCCTCCACTAATCCCTACCATGGCCTTTGCCCAATGTCTGTTTCATTATTTCCTTTCTACCCTTCAAGCTATACATACAACACAAGCATATTTCAAGAGGAAATTCTGTAACTCTATTAAGCTGGAATTAAATTTTTAAAGATTCTCTGAGAAAACACAGGATTTATCTCTTTTTGTTTATAGGGATAACCTTCTCCTACTTCCTTATATTATAAACTCCTTAAGAACAAAAAAATCTGCAGTCATTCAACATACCTTTATGGTCTACTTGATAGTTACATGTGACTGTTAAGCACTAGAAATATGGCTAGTTCAAATTAAAATGTATGCTAAATGCAAAATATACACTCCATTTCAGACTATGAAAAAAGTAAAATATTTCTTTAATAATTCTTATATTGATTAGTTGCTAAGTAATATTTGGATACCATCAGGTTAAATAAAATAATACATTATTGATTTCACTTCATTTCTTATCCTTTTTATACTGTGACTACAAGAAAATTTAAAATTACTCAGTAAATACCCAAAATTACTCATATGCGGCTCATATTATGTTTATATAAGACAGTGCTACATAGCATTCTGTGTGAAATACAGATAAAGGAGAAAAAAAAATTGTTATGGGCCGGGGATTTAGCTCAGTGGTTCCGGTGCCTGTCTTGCAAGTTCAAGGTCCTGAGTTCAATCCCCGGTACCAAAACAAAACAAAACAAAACAGAACAAAAAACGTCCAGCATAGTGCCTTCTCTATTAGTTAATGACTGAATTTCATGACCAAATCTGGGACTATGAGGGCCTAGTCAGCAAGAACTAATAATAGGACTAAAATTAATTATGTAAAAAAGCTCTAGAGACCTTGGAAGGGAGAAATTAGGAGTTGTGGGGTGGGGACTGGCAAGAATTTCTTCATTTTTGATGAGTTTTGTATACATGATGGCAAATGTTTGGCTAAGCTTTCAAGGCTTTGGTAATATATTTATATTATAGTATAAATACTCAACAGTTTAGGGGGAAACATGCTATATCAGGTCTAGGAGTGATATCCATGGATATTATTATATATTTCCCTTAGGAAAGCTGAATATGCCGATGGCCTATTTCCACACATACTATAATAAACTATTGTTCCTCCACTGGTGAGCAGTACAGAGACTGTTACAACAGAAACTTAAACCTGAAGACTCTAGTGAGCTGAACTAAATAACATGTAGAATTTGAGCTTGAATTGTTTGTCACATGAGCATGAAATAAGTTAAAAATGAAAGAGGGGGGGAAGAAAACAGGTATTTTCCTCTTTCATACCTAGTGCATCATGAAGATATTGTTGTCCCACCAACTTGAGATATTCCTCAATGGATTTTGTGGCAATGGTGTTCTCTCTGAAGATCAAGACATCATGCTCTCCACAACGATCCACCTCAGACATCACCAAGTCGGTTAGAAAATCCTGGTAGAATAATGTTCAAATAAGTAGAAAGCAACTAAATAAATTATACATTAAAAGTACAGAACTATCAAACATCTTCAGAATGCTGCTTTAAAAGCTAAGCTACCAGATTCAATTGGAAGGAAAAAGGCAGTCAAGACAAAAATCCTATGTGCCACTATTCCTAAGTTTAAAATTCCTTCAAAGATTTTTCATTGTACTTTTGAAAAAGAGCGTAATTCTGATTGTAGTCTCCAATGTCTAGATTCCTTGGTTTCTGTCTAGCCTTTTGGCCATCTAGTACTGTTCTCTCTGAAATCTGCTTCAGCCTCTGAGGCCCTTTTTTTTTTTTTTTTGACATCAACCACTTTCTACATATGATGTTCTCTCTCCAGCACAAAGCCCTTTGCAAATGCTGCTCTCAGTTCTGCTCCATTCCAATCCTCATTGCTACTCCCAGTATCAGGGAACTAGTTCCTGGGATCGCTTGGCTCTTAGCTCACATATTTCCTCAGTAAAGTCTTTCCTGACCAACATTGTCCCTAAGCTCTACAAGTCAGGTCTGCTTGCTCCATGCTCCCATAATACCAAGTATTTTTTAATTCTCTATACTTCTCACTGGAATCAGATATTTATTTCTCTAATCTTTTGATTCATGTGTTTTCCTCAGAAAATTGCAAGTCCCATGAGGCTTCGGAATATCAATTTTCGATTACCAATATATCTCTAGCACCTAATAGTTTCTGGCATATATTAATATTCAACACATAGCAGTTACAAATTGGCTTACAGTATCAACATTGAATTTCTTGAACTTATCACTTAAAGTCATTTTCAAGTGCTCTCTTCGGCAGCACATACACTGAAATTGGAACTATACAGAGATTAGCATGGCCCATGTGCAAGAATGACATGTAAAGTCATTTTCAAGACTGACTATTCTTCTAGCTGCCTGGCTGGCCATCTGTCTGTCTGTCCATCTGTTCATCCATTCACCCACCCACCCATCCATCCATGGAGAAGAAAGACATATAAGAAGTAAAGCCCTGAAGAAACAGCCTCTTCATTCCTCAACAGTCACAAAAGAACTTGATGTAAAATTCAATGTTTATTATCATTTGATGTGAAATATGATAGCATCATATATTTTGAATATTATATATTTATTGGATATTTTAAGGGCTCCAAAACTCAAAACAGAGGTAATATGCAGATTTTTTTTTACATATATACTTTAAACTTAAGCATTTAATTAACAGGACTTACACTGGAGCAGCTCAATAGTCTAATAATAGAGTTGTGGGCCTAGGAATCACTATTAAAACTTATGGTAATGGACAGGAGGAAGTTTTGGGGGCGATGGTAACATTTTGTGTCTTGATTTAGATGGTGGTTTCGATGGGTGCATATCTGTCAAATCTCACTGAACTCCACTTTAGATGGCTGTAGTATATTGTAAGTAAATTGTACATTATTCAATTAAATTGTTTCAATAAATCTTACTACATCCTGAACCTGCAGCAATCGAAAAGCACAAACAACATACTCAAAAAATTTCAAAGATGAGACTCAAAATTTCAAACATCTTATCCCAACTCTTAAGCTTTTTTACTGACAGAAAGCTCAAGATTATTTTCAATAAATTCAAGCACAAAATTTACAATCAATAGGAAGCCAGTTAGATAAGGGAGCAAATAGCTAATATATTGATATATTATGATTTATATCAAGAAATAATAATAACACTTTATTTTTTGATTCTAAATAAATTATTCTAGCTGTGAACATCTCTGGATCTGAAGTTCAACTTTACTATGACCAGTTGGCTTAAAATATATTGGAGACTCAGCTTAGAAAGTGAATATGCCTCATAGGTCAAAGATTCTATCAACTGGTGGTTGTTTCTTTCTATAATCAGCATATTTCTCTTTTGCTGTCTTCCTGTATTTTTACTTTTATCCAGGATGAAATGATACAAGACTATCATGAAATAGCTACCAACTGTATAACAATCCCTTGGTATTTTTACTCCAAATATAAATTTTAACCCCATAAGGAATCTTGCTAATACTCAGCATGTTTCTGGAATACTTCCTTCTTTGCCTATGGGATAGTCATCAGTTAATCTTAAAATACAGTAAGAAAGAAAATCATCATACAGTATCCTAGAACACTGGTAGCAAACCTATGGCACATGTGCAACAGCGGGCTGTTTATATCTTTGAAAATTCTAAAAGGTTCATCATCACTGCCCTAGAATTGAAGAATTTGGATAAAGTGTGGGGATAACATACCAATCCTACCATTTATTCTATCAAATAATTAAAAACTTGGGCCCAGGATTTAGCTCAGTGGTGCTGCCAACTTGTATTGCAAGTGCAAGAGCCTGAGTTTGATAGCCGGTACTAATCCCCCACCCCCCAAACAAACAAACAAACAAAAGAAATGGTTGTGGTATCTATCTTTTATGAAAATAGGCTTTCAACAAATATTGGTTTCTCCATTTTACTTCTTTAGCTTTTTTTTTTTTTTCCAGGCAGGGTCTCGTTATGTAGTTTAGGCTGGCCTTGAAGTCACCATGTGGCACAGGCTGGTCTGGAACTCTCAGCAATCCTCCTGCCTCAGCCTCCTGACTGCTGGGATTACTGGCATACACCACCACACTTAGCCACTTCTTTAGTTTTATAATCCTCATTTCTTTTGGATCTGCTAATAGGTTCCCTCTTAACTCTTTCTTCTTCTTGTGACCATAGCAAAGTACATTTTTCTAATTTGGTTCTGTACAGCATTCATACCTTATTTCTTTGTAAAGGACAGGGAAGAGTTTCCAGGTAACACAATCCCCCTCTTCCACTTACCTTGGCTCTGCCAGTACTTTGAAGAATGTGCACCAAGGCGCAAGCCAACTCCTCTTTATTTCTCACACTAATTACTGGCTCAAGAACAGAACAAAGCATAGTGTAGTTGCTGGTGACAAATTCTGCAAATTCTTTGTATTGCTCCATAGGCAGAATGGTGATAGTTTGGAAACGTGACTTAATCCTAATAGAAGGTCCTCCTGTCTTCCCTTTGTTGGGTGTAGGCGTACTCACTGGATACCACTTTTCTACAAACTGGCGACCAGTAACACTGGCAGTGGGGATGTTGACAAGCCCTACATAATTATTTTTGTCCTTTTTCTTCTTTTTTTCCACATCCTTATAAATGTGAACTGTGATACTATGAAGAGGTGGAAGGCTGTAGAATTCAAAATGTTCACCCCAGAAAATATTGTCTGCTTTGGTCTTGCTGGTTGTACGAGCAAAGAGGGTATCATCAAGGCACAGTTCACAGAAATACTTCTTCTTAGGGGCAAGGTCCTTGGCTTCAATGATCCATAAACGAAGAACATTTTCAGCTCGTCTGCAATTGTCCTATAAAGAGGCGACACAGTTGAATTTGAGAGCTAATATCTCAGAAAGAGAATATTTCCTCTTAAAGTGATACTGATTATGTACTATATAAGGGGAGTCAATACATAATGAAAAGTATTGGATATTTTATTGTTTGGGACAATAGCAAGGTATAAACAAGAATGTATCAGAGTCTTAGAGAACCACATATGTTCTATTTTACTTAGGTTGAAATATCATCTTGTAATAGTTATGGTAAATTTTCCTATAGCCAGCTTAATGGCAACTGGACTAGTTTTTTACACATATAAAGGATAGGTAACAAACGTATTCTAGTCCCCTTTCTATCATGTACTAACTTCTGACATGTATAAATCATTTAAGTTTTCTGAGTCTTCTTATCCACATTGGTAAATTCATAGTAATATCCATATTGAGATTATTTTTAGTATAAAATATCCTAAAATGTGTATGTATTTTAACACTGTTAAGCTCTTTAACAATTAAGATATTACCACTACATTTATCTTCTATCAACTTACTCTTTTCAAAGTGATATAGGGGCTGGGGATTTAGATCAGTGGTTCTGGCGCCTGCCTCGAAAGTGCAAGGTCCTGAGTTCGATCCCCAGTACCAAAAAAAAAAGAAAAACAAAAAAACCCAAAGTGATACATTTTTAGACTATCAAAGCCACTATTACCTTATTTGGTTGAACTGTTCTTCGAAGGTTTTCCATCCACTTATCTCTTTCTGAAGCTGAGTTACAGCTGAAGCATTTGCTTCCACTTATATAAGTGACCTTCAACATAAAGATTAGAGACAAAGAAAAGGAACTATAAGATTTGGGGGCCTCTATCTTCTTAATTCTATCCTGTAAGAGTCAGGGATATGTTATCAATCCAAATCATACTAAATGAAACTAAAATGATCTTAGCTAGTTTTGTGATATCTATATCTAAATCTATACCTTCATTTTAATTTTTTTCTCTATTTAGCATCTATTTTCATTTCTAGGTACAAGCATAAAGGCCATTTAGAAATCAGCTGGCTCATGACTAAAAAATATCAAAATTAAAAACCTTTCAGGCCACATCTTAAATTAACTGCAAATGAATATGCTCAATTCTGAGTCAAAAATAACCAAAAATGGAAGAATTTCTAAAAAAGATTTCTCAAGACTGCCTTCATTATAATATTATAGAAGGATGCTAAAAGAAATTGAAGACTTTAATAGTAATGAATTACTGTCTTTGGAATCCATCTCTCCACTAGGCAACTATCTTGTTGATTACCAGTCATTTACTAGGTTAGCCTGACCACTATTATTACTATCCTTTAAAAATGAAACATGATGCCTAGCACCTAACACTGGGCTTAGTATATAGTCTACTGAATTGAGTTCCACAAATAAGGAAAAGTTCAAGTGATTTTTATTAAAAAGAATACCAATAAATGACCTGCCCAAACTGCTGATATCTGCTCACATATTAACTCAATCTCAGATCATAATCCAATAAATCAGAACAGATTATATACTTAGTCCACTACGGAAGCTATTGGCCTCATGTGGCTCTTGAGTACTTGAAATGTGTCTAGCTCAAATTGTGCTGTAAATGTATAAGAATCAGATTTGAATATTTAGTATTAAAAATGTAAAATATCTCATTGATAACTTTTATATTACACGTTGAAATATTTGGGTTAAATGAATTTGAAAACTTTATTTATGGCTTGCAATGTATTTCTGTGCATGTGTGTTTGTGTTTGTGTGTGTGTGTGTGTGTGTGTGTGTGTGTGTCCAACCAAACTTTTATTGGGGATTTATTGCAATCTACTTTTGTCAATAAAGGGAAAATGACCATAAGAATTCTGATCAGATTTTATTCAACAAAGCAGTTTTTCATGAATGCTTAAGGTCAGTGTATAGTCAGCTCAGCTTCCAGTATCAACTTGAGTACCTCATCATGAATATTTATGCCAGAATAAAAAAGGCATTGCAAGATGCTACATCATCTAAGATTAAGCTGTATTTTCCATATTACAATTTTTAGGACAGTAAAATATACTAATATACTCTATAATAAATAAAGATTTTAAAAATGTGTTGCTTAGCCCTTATTGAACAAATTCAATTATTAATTAGCTTATTCTTTACTCTAGTTAATAAAAGTTTGATTGTATTTCAAGAACTGAGTTTTCCAAAGATAAAAAATTAGTTATTTGTTATGACAAAAAGCTTAAAAGCCACTCACACTTGTCCTTAAAAGCATGTTTACATCATTTATAACTTCTCAGGCCTGATGACATGGCTCATATGGCAAAAAGAATTATATGCAAAGGACAATTAGAGGGGAATCCTCCCATCTCCACTTCCTCCAAAAAGCCACACTTGACCTCAATGTAAAAGTTATATTTTATTGCCATGCTACAAACTATATGAAGTTGGCACTGATAAGGAGAAATAGAGAACAAACAGTGGGAAGGGATGGAGGGTTGAATTGTATTTCTTTTGGAGAGTGCTGGTCCATAAGAACTGGAACCAAATTACAACATCTAGCATAGGACTCTTTCCTAGTTACTAATCCTAGTAATTATTTACACACAGGCGTGGCTTTCAACTGTAACTTACAAATAGCATATTGTGTACATTTAACTGGGGAGGGAAAAATGACCTTATAAAAGGTGATAGCCATAATTTTCTGGTAAAGGGAAATTTGTTCATTCAAGAAATTAGACACCTGTAATGAACTATGGGGCAGGAGATGTATAGGGGACTATAGAAATAAAGAAGACATATTCCTAGATCTTGAACTGCTCTTGCTGTAGTCAGAATAATTATTCTTTGGGTTTATTTCTCAAAATAATGTTAAAATTGGGGTCTTAGAGTCCAGGAGAAAAATAATAACATAGTGGGTGACATCATTTATCAATACCCTAAAATTAACATATTAATAAGCTATTGCTAGTCTGCACCTCTCCTGACAATATAGTATCTATTTGGTGGTGGTGGTGGGGAAGCAGACAAGGCCAAAGGAATGAGATGCTATCATTAACAACTTTGATTACAAATACGGATTAATTATATTTAAACTAATTATATTCAAATATAACTAGATTTTCAACATTTTCCTTGTAGATAATTTTCAGCAAGTGAAAACCTGTTTAAAATAATGAAACTGGCAATGCCATAGTAATGAAATCATCAAATTACTTGAACAGAAAATCTTGTTAACTACTCTCTTCTTTCTATATTTTTACCTCAAAGCAGAAGTCTTGTCCAAGGACGCTACTATGGAGTGGTTTCACTGACACAGGCTCCCCTCTACCAAGATCCAGACATTCCACTGCACTGCATGGGCTGAGCAAGGATTCATGGGAACGTGATTCTTTTAATTTAGGCAGCCCACGAGACCTACAAATTGAAGATATTTCAGGTAGTGTTACCTTGGCCAACAAGGAAATGAAGGGCTAATGCAATGGAGGCTAACAACAAATGCACAAATGCCTAAAGTAAAAAAAAAGACGAACTAATAATCTATAATAATAGTAATTATAGTCACATGACATATAAACTATACACACATATGCAAATACAATTTTTTTGAACACAGAATAAAAACAGAATAATTTTTACTGGTCTCAAGGGAGTGCAAAACTCCTCTACAAACATTATTTTATCTTCATTCCTATATATTGGAAGATGGAGAAATATATACCACAGCATTCAGGGTTATCTTACATATTTCTTTTTATGCAAACATATAGTCAAAGGGCACATTATTTCTTATTTTATTCATCGTATGGCCTTATCCTCATATCACTGACCAAATAATAGTGGCTAAACCCTCATTTTGTTTCTTTCTGCACTGAGAGAAAAAACACATGAGCGCAGGCACACACACACACACACACACACACACACACACACACGCACACAGTCAAACCCAAACTTTTTAGCAGAAGAATGCCTCACTATAGAATTCTGTATAAATATGAATAAAGAATAAAATGCCTCGAAGAAACTTCTCATGAAAAAAAATCCACATTCTCAAAGAGAACAAATCTTTGTCAACACTGTTCAGGGATCCTGGCTGATTTTATTTCCTAGTTCTCTAAGAAAGAATTCTGGGAATCATGACTCTTGTCACTTTAGAAGTTAGTGCTTCATTGCCTTCCTCTTGAAAGAATTAACACAATATTCTTGAATCCATAACTGGATGGCTATGCACTCTACTCAGTAATTACAGTATTTATTGGCTGAAACACCCAGACTTAAATACATGTATTTCAAGAAGTATTTATAAAGAATAAAAAGAAATGTCTGCATAAAGACATTTGTTATTATAAAATACATTAAATAAGCAGCTTCAATTATTTCCTTGAAATAACTAAGGTGACATTAAAGGGAACTAAAACACTTAATGCCAGAGTAAGATTCAATTAAGTTATAAAGTAATAAGATACAGAAAACTAGCACTAAAGAGTACTCTTTTGTTTTCATTCTAACGTTGTTTAATTAAACCTTATCAAATAAGAAACATTTTAAGCATTAAGATTTTTAATCTTTTCCTCTTCAAACACACACACAATCAACCATCATGTAAAGTTTTTAAAAATGTGTGTTCTGATATTTAGCAATTTTAAAGTGAAAAAGTCAACATTTATATTTTTCTACTGATAATCACAGAAAGGATAAATGCCACCTAATGTTTTGTACACAAAAATATGTCAGCGTATCAGTTTCACATTTACTTCTCTTTGTAATTTTGGGTAAGAAAATGACATGTTTGCAGTCATACGCAGCAAATATAGAACGTCAATTATATATAACAAAATGCTAGATTTTTTTACTTTAACTATCATACAACCTTTCCCAATATGCTGCATAGGAAGCCCTGTTGAGGGAAGGGATACTATAATCTTTCTTAAACAAAAGTTCTAGCTCATCTTTCTCAATTGTTGCTGGAAAAAAAAAAGCCTCTCATGCTCTTGGGTGAGCCTTTCACCAGGAAAGATTAAGGCATATTTAAAATGGAGGTAGACAAAAGGCTTACTTTTACTTTTTAAATTCTCTAGGAAAAAATTTCTAAAGTATAAATTAATTTTATTTCAAACAAAATAAATGTCTACCTACATGAAGCAACTGTACAACCAGTTGGCAGTGCAACCCCAAATCATAGCGGTGCCACATATTCCGGTATAGCAAGTCAGTTTCTGGATTACATCTCAGAAAGCAACAGGAACCAATAGAAAATGGTTTCCTTGCTGCCTTTGGCTACTGATACCATCTTTGGGTAAATGCTTTCCAGGTGTTATTCAAGTCTTCAACAGAAACATAACAGGAAAAGAAGTCATCTTCATCCAAACCCTGCAAGACAGCTACTCCATCTTCTCTTCCTTCCGGCTGCATCTAGCCCCTCAGGTAACACAAACAAGGTTCCTGGGCTCTAGGCTGGGCCTGTTGCCATGGTGCTACACCTACCTATAAGGAGATTAGAGCTGGAAGGCAGCAGGGAAAAGCTGCTGCGTGAAGGACTCAGGGAGCATGTTTTGCAAACACTGAAAACACGGCAAAGCTTGACTGTTTCAAAACAAAGGAAGGTGAGGCTCCCATTCATTTCCATTAAGAAGGTCTCAGTCAAAGGCTGTAGAAAAGAAATTGAGGCAACTCTGGTGTTGGAGGAGAATTTCATCAAAAACTCTACTAAGAACAAATCTTAGATGTTTTAGCTTGCTTCATGTATAATTCCCTCCCTCCCTTTAGAAAGTATTTCTTATATTCCACCTTACAAGCACAATTTTTCTCTCATATCTGTTGTTTCCTTTCCAGTACTTGCCCTCATTTAATGTTTCTAGGTATTATTTTACACAAATTTATTGGGTCTACACATATTTTCTTCCTTTGGTGAATGTTTGATAAAATTATTTTTTCATATTAAGATATTATAAATTAAGCCATCTGCAATTATAACTCAAAACTCTTCCTAGTTATTGAAATTTCAATTAGTTCAGAATCTCCCATTGTTCACTATGTGTACATATGGACACATGAATTGAAAGCCAAAGTCACTAATATGTTCAACATTACTACTGAATAAATAACAAAGCCCTTCCTGTATTGGGAAGATAGTGTCTCTGAGAAGACAAACGTAATTCCCAGAGAAGCAAGATTACAATAAACAGGAAGATCAAATAGGCTGGGAATGTCTCAGGGAGGAGGGAGGCATTATCTGTACAAGTATTTTGGTATAATACCATTAGTAACCCCAAGTCTCCTCTAAATCATGTTTACCTCCTTCTGTACCATCATATGAATTGATTTTTCTTAGATCTACTAACTGCAGAGTTTTAGCAGCTCTGTGGCACTAGTTTACTCCTCTAATGGAAAGTAAAATGTGGATTCATTGGGAGAATAATGAGTTTAAAACAACTTTTCCCAGTCCAATCTGACAATGATCTTTATCAAGAAACTTAATCCTATCTCAAAAGTGGATGCTGTGAGTTCCCTGACTACTGGCCAGGCTCTCTTCCTGACTGTTCTCCTTCCCCTGTACCATCAGCTCAAATGTCATGTAAGGATAACTGAGAGCTCTAATATGACTTTTTAAAATTTAATTGGGAAAGTGCTTCCCAGAGGGCACGTTTACTTCTAATTAAGGACTATATCCTTTATATTTCTGTTTTAAGGTCACCAGACAATCTTGATTTCTATGCAAACTCTCGCAAGCTAAGGGTTAAAAATCTAATTGCTTTGCTGATCAAGATTACCTGCTGCTTCTGACCTATTTAAGAGATAAACTACAAGGCAAGAGAGGCTCTTTATGACTCACTACAGCCAATGAGTATTTCACTGCTTTAACCCTCATCCTTATGTGAAATCAGTCTTAAAAGACCAAAGTGAAGGGATGGGGGATGAGGAGCCAACACACATAACAACAGATATACTGATGGAGAAAAAAAGAAACGAGTAAAAGAACTTTGATTAGCACCATTTCAAGTAAAACACAGCTGGATTTTCTCAGCTTGCCATCCAATTTTTTTTTTAAGTCACATTTTCTCCACAGCTCCAGTGGTGCTTGGATGTGCTAGTGCAATCTACCACATGTTTAAAGATTCAAATTTAGGAAATAGGAAACTTTTAATTAAAATGCTTATTGCCACACAAAATCTTGGACTCCAGTGCAGGTGAGTTTCTGCTTGGCTTGGCAGTTATGATTCCAGACAGCTTCACTGAATTCTTGAAGAAACAGCTCAGCTAGTAAGCTGGGTGCAGCAATACACTTCTGTTTTAACCAGTATTCATTCCTAAGGCACTCACTGTGTTTGAAAAATTTCCAGGTAATAATTAGAAACATTTCATATCCTAATACTCTACCAACAAATATACATAGTGTCTAATGAGTTTTTAAAAAATAATTTTATCTCACTTTGGGGAAAGTGTAGTTTTCCCTTTCCTTGAAAAAAAAAATTTTTTTTTTTTTTTTTTGGTTTCCCAGTGAGGTATTTGGTGGCAACATTCAAGTGATGTTTTCTGTTTGAAAATACTTTCCTGTATTATAATTTTAAAGGTTCCCCCTTCAATTAAAAATAAATTAGAGCATATTCATCAAAGTTCTACTTGTGTACTAAAAAAACTAGTGTCTTCCTAAGGATCCTGACAGCTCTTGCTGTACTGGTTTACTTGGTGCAGGTAAAGCCAGTCCCTAGAACCTATGTTACTCGTTGATTTTTATGTTAGCTTAAAAGCATACACCACACATAAAGCTATTTACGGAAGCACAGTATATACTGCAGACCTTCCTTGTCCCTGCTTTCAGCCTCCAGACAGCCCAGCAGGTATATGCTGAGCTGCTAAGGACAAATAAGGATTTTTTTGTTTTGGTCCTGGGGATTGAACTCAGGACCCTGAGCTGGCGAGGCAGGTGCGGTGCCATTAAGCTAAATTACAAATGGAGTAAAATCTACTAGTACTTATTTAACAAATTATACATACTATGTTGAATTAACAACATACAAAATTAAGCCAAACTATACTCATAATCCAACTCAATTAACACACATGGAAGGACTAATGCATTTTTCTTTTATCAAATTTAGTTGCTAGAATTTTTTAGTTTCATTATTACCTTAAAATTGAAGTTTAGAGTGAAAGAAAGAAGAGAAAGGAACTGATGAAGTATGATCACATTTACTTTTTTTTTGTAATCACATTTACTTCTTAATCTTTATCAAACTCATGACTATTTGTTTCCCATTAGTTCTCTTTGGTTGAATAGATGAACACAGGTATGAATCAATCTATCCATCTTTCCAAAATTACTTGGTATCTGTTATGTGGAGGTGCTATAGTAGAGGTAAGTGCATGGAATATAATGAAGAAGAAAGGCATGGTCCTTGTCCTCACACACATGTATAGTATAGAGAGTTAACATTCCATTATAACGGTGTGAATAGACTTAGGAAAAACATCCAAAAGAGATCCTTTAAGATTTTAGCGGGGGGGGGGGCTGGGGATTTAGCTCAGTGGTTCCACCGGCTGCCTTGCAAGCGCAAGGTCCTGAGTTCGATCCCCGGTACCAAAAACAAAAAAACAAAACAAAACAAGATTTTAGTAGGGGATTTTAAATTGGGGGTTCAGAAAAGGTTTCTTGGAGGAAAAAACAATGTGAAGTTGTGAGCTTTGAGAGGGGTAGGTTTCATGATATGTAGATGTCATGCCAAGAGATCTAGAGGGAGTGGAAGCATGTGAGAAGACCTGCAGCCAGTGTATGAAAGACCGGGATGTTGCAACACTGAAAGAAATCCAGCAGTGTAGCTTTGGTGTAGTGTGGATGTGGTGGTGGGGAGATGGTTGGGAGAAAGGGGGTTGGTGGATAATGAGGCCTAAGAGAGATCACGATAGGACTTGTATTTATGTGTGGGGTTTTCAGTTTGGTCACAAGAACAGTGAGTAGACTGAGTAAGGCTTTAGGTAGTAAAGGGGGTATGACATGATTAGGTATGTGTCCTAGCAAGATTACTTTGGCTAAATGGTGGAGAAAAAACACTTTGGGATGCTGAGGCAGGAGGATCACAAGTTTAAGCCAAACCTGGGCAACTTAGCTAGACCCTGTCCCAAAATATTAAAAAAAGGAGGGGGTGTTTTGGGAGGTATACCTCAGTGGAAAGACTCTACATTCAATCCTTACTACCATGGGTGGTGGTGTGTGTGTGTGTGTGTGTGTGTGTGTGTGTGTGTTTGTGTGTGTAAGAAGTGGAGAAAGAGAGGGGTAAATAACAAAGTGTTAATTTTTCTTGGTAAAAAAACTCCAAGAGTTCATAAGGACAGATAAAGAACAAATATAAGGGTACCACCTCCAGCCTCCTATAGAAAATGCCATTAACAATTTTTGTGACTTCTCCTAGAAACATTTTTATACAGGCAGCTATAGATAAATAAAAATATATGATTACATGAACTATAGAAATATATTATAGAAATGTGTTAATATGTATTTAAAATGTATAGGCATAATACATGATATACAAATATATGATCTATTTATGTATTATATAAACTTGTATTTACCACAAACTGGATTCTATCACATTTTTTAAAAAGAGCATATTTTTAACATAGTATTAGTTTACACGGAGTTATAGCAAATTAGTCTCCGATAACCATTTACATTCCTTTCACTAAGATTTAAAGATTATCTTAGTACATATATCTTTATGCACACATGCATGTATTCATAGTTTAAATTTCCTGATGTGAATTGCTAGATCAAAGGGCACATACATTAAAAACACTAATATTGCTACTCACCATAAAATATGGTATCAATTTAAACTTCTACCAACGGTGCATGTTTTTACATGCTATCATCAAAATGAAATGTGCCTGAATTTCAAAATTCTTTGCTGGTATTACTGGCAAAAATATAATTTTATTATTGCTTTGGTTTGCATTTCTGTATTATGAGGGTAAGGATATTTGTATATGTTTATTGGCAATCTTGGTTCCTTTCCATAGAACTGTCAACTGCTGTTTTATGTTTTTAAACGATTTTTTCTGAATGTTGAACTTAACTGATATGCAAACACTTTTTCTATATTAAGTAAACTAGTCTTTTTCTGTCATATTTATAATTATTCCCCCCTACTTTATGCCAAGGTTTTTCATTTCAAGAATGTAAGAAATCCAGCTATGCTTCCTTTAGTATTCTTATTTTAATTTGTAATCCAATACATCTGTATGTTTTTAAGATGGAAAAGGGAAATGAAAGGCATATAGTAGGGACTCATGTTTATATATTTCCAAATTGTGGAAATATTATGACCATAAATCGACTCATTGCTACTGTATAGTACTCTGTTCTTATTAAGACTTGTGGTGAATGTGTGTGTGTGTGATTTTTCCTTATTTTGTCAGCAAGTTAGGGTTCCTATCAACATATGGAACAAGGAATATAATGGAAAAGCTACTCAACTTGAAGTTAAAAGCCTTACATATTCACATCAGTGCATCCGCTTACTACGTGATATGGAGCAACAATTTAGTTGTTATGAATCTTAGGGATCTCATTTGTAAAATGTGGACAGTGATTTCCTATACCTCACACAGTGTGAAAATCATATGCAATAATCTACGATTTCACATCCATTTCATAAACTGCAGTGCCATTTAAATGAGAGGGACTATGATCATAGAGAACTTCTACATAGTGTTATGACATGCATTGGTTCATTTTATGTTATTTATCTAGTTGAGATCCAGAAAGCAAAAAAGAATTGGCGGGGGGGCAGGGGTTGCAGGTTGAACAAATAATCATGTGCTCTACCACTGAGTTACACCTCAGCAAAGAAAGCTATTTAAAAAAATATATTCTTTATGAAAGAATATGAAGATAAAGGACATGTATGGAAATATTTTTATTAAAACATTCTAATGAATTTAAAATTCTATTATGATATAATTAGAAAATTCAATTGACTTCAGATCATAAGACTACAGGATCTTTAACTGGCCCAGGGCAGTAAACCTGGTAAGGAAAACTCAAAAAACTCAACAATCTATAGCTAGACTATATTGATTAATTAATGGCCTGGAGTCCAATAATTTTTGAGAACTTGTCATTATAATCAAGTATACTGCATTGGAAAAGGTTGTTCTTTATTATGTAGACATCAGTTTTGATTCTTCTTTTCTGTTTCAGCTAACAAACATTTACTGAGTTCCTCAACAGGACAGACATTTTGTGAAGACACAGGGATATAAAGATCATACCCATGAGGAGCTCCCAATTTGCTGAAGTAATCAGAAATATGAAAAGGTCAAATTCAACAGAAAGCAGTTAGTCCTATAATAAGGAATGTATAGTTGGCCTTGGGTGGGCAGTGGGGTAGGAACTTAGTTTAGGATAATGTTTTTGAAGAACATAGAAAAGTCAGGGGGCATATGACTCCTAATTTGGGTATTGTTACATCAGTATGAATTAGAAGAAAGCATGAAAAGGACAGGGTGTAGAAACAGGGAATGGTATTTGGGATAGAGGACATAGCAAGATCAAAAGCTAAGAAATAGGAAACAGTATGGTAAGTACTATTAATAAAAGGCTTGGTAACATTGGTAGAAAATAACACAGAGTTGCAAAGGGCTAGGCCATATTGCTGCATTTTGTATATTATGCTTGATGATTGTAGATTTATAAAAGTGTTATATACATGTGATATTACAACTGATATTTCAATTGAGACACCAAGATAAAACATGACGTATGGCAAAGTGAAGTACAAAACAAATAGTAGCATTTATAAAAGAAATGTTTTGGAACTA
Source organism: Heterocephalus glaber (assembly GCF_000247695.1). The sequence goes on from NW_004624771.1 coordinate 3,845,878, forward strand.
GTTCTAGTACTTTGAATCTTCCAATTAGATGAAAACTGTAAAAGTGGCAGGAGGGAGTAGTGAAATGATTTTGTGAGAGACAATATTGTAGACATCTGTGAGGCTCAATCTCCTATTCCCTATAATGGATAAATAAGGGCAGGAGATACACAGAGGGTGGAGTTTGATTCTATCTGGGAAATCCAGTGATGAAAAATGACCAAGTGTTGGTAGGAGAGTGTGTTTATGCTTTTGGATCAGCCCATACTCCTAAATAAAGGTTGTTAAGGAAAAGGATGACAGATGTTTCTTGTGGACCAGCGGATGGGGCAAGTGAAGAGACCAGGGCAGCAAGAACTCCTTCCTAGAAAGGAGTTGAAAGTTAGCACCTTGAATATAAGTGAATCACCAAAATCGATAAAACTGTAAGCGAGAGGCTCCTCAGGAATAAGAACTCTGAAGGATTTTCCAGAGCATTTCATAAGGGAAAAGGCAGCTTTTAACACCTGCCAAGCTAAGACAGCATAAGAGAAAGTAAGATAGTACTAGAACTTTCTTAGCTATGAAGGATTGTTTTTTTGAAAGGTGTTTGTAGATGAGAAAATTCTACTCCATATGTCTATCTTTACCTCAAGTCTTTGGTAAATTTAAATAGTGCTGCCAGGTTGGCAACCTGATAGGCATTTGGTATTCTGGAATGGCTGTCTATATGGTATAAGCACTATTTTTTTTTTTTTTTTTTTTACCATTTTCTAGTTTTAAGTGTATATGAACAAAAAAGGCAAAACTATTACTCTTATGTCCCAACACCCTTCCACAGACATGGTTTTAATGTAAAAATACTGCCAATATTGATTCTAGGAAGTAATTTTACTGGCATTTATCTGATTAGATGGCTGTGAAACAATAATAATTTTCTGGCACGCTCTTGATTTTGTCTCTAGAATGTTCCTCCTATCTTATTTTTTTCCTCTCGAATCCCACTGCCATTAACCTCCTTCGAGCTTCACTATATCTCACAATAGCTTTACGCTAACTGGTCCCCCAAACAGCCTCTGCAAACTAAGTGATTTGAAATTCCATATTCCATGTTGCTGGATTATGTCATCCACAGCACAGTTCTTATTATGTCATTTTCTTGCTCACCCATGTTTAAAGATACCCAATTGTTTAAAAGTTAAAATCCAAATTCCTTAGTTTGACATTTAAGAACTACCCTGGATATGGAATATTGGGTTGGAAATAATTTTCACTCAGAATTTTTAAGATTTTTTTTAATGACTTCTGGTTTTTATTATTTCTCTGGGAATTCCAATGCCATCCTCTATCCCACCTCCTACACAAACACACATTCTCCTTTGTATGCAATCTGTTTCTTTCTTTCTAGAAACTTTACAAAATTTTTTTTAACCTCAGTGATCTGATATTTTCTGATGATATAAATTAATGCTTTTCCAAAAAATTCACTATCTTGGGAATTTGGTGGCCTTTCTAATCTGGACATTTATGCTTTCTTGTGTGGAAGATTTTCTTTTTTTTTTTTTTTTTGGTACCAGGAATTGAACTTGGGTCCTTGTGCCTGCACAGCAGGTGGCGAAGCCACTGAGCTAAATCCCCAGCCCTGGAAGATTTTCTTGTATTACTTCATTGACAATTTCTTCCCCAAAGTTTCTCTTTGTTCTCCTTTCCTGGAATCCTTTAAGCTAATTCTTTCACTTTCTACTCCATTTTCTGGGAGAGTGACTTGACTTTAGTTTTCATATTAATTTACAAACTCTCTTCTTCACTGATTTTCTTGTATTTATATCATCTTATTGTTTTACAGATACATAATCTTATCTTTTGAGAGTATTCCTTTTATTTAAAAGTTGTTTTTGGCTCAGTACATTATTGTTTCTTCTAAGTTCTCTTTCTCTCCTTTTATGTGTGTGATCTCTGTCTTTCATTTTGGAGATTTTTCTCAGTATCTGTAACAACCTTGACTATCAGTTTATATTTAAGTGTAAAGCCCTAAAAATGTCAATCAAATTTTTGTGTGCTGAAGGAATGAAGCTTATAGACTAGTGAGCTGCACTAAAGAATACTTCTTGGCCAGCCATTTTATTTTTTTCATTATTATTGAGCTATAAATCACAAAATATACCCATTTAAAGCATACACTTTTCAGTATATTCAGACTTGTGCAGTCATCAACTCAATCTAAGATTAAAATACTTTCATAATTCTGAAAAGGAACCACACACCCACCATTAGAAGTCATTCTTCATTCATCACTTTTCTCTACCCCACATCCTTAGCTTCTGGCAACCATTAATCAGTCTCCATAGATTTCTCTATTCTGGAAGTTTCCATATTGTACAAATGGAATCACAGTATGTGGTCTTTTGTGATTGGCCACTGTTGCTTCTTTTCCTTTCAGTGATGGGAACTGAATCCAGGGACTCCTGCATGCTAGTCAAGTGCTCTACCACTAGGATATATCCCCAGTCCAGGTCTAGCTTTACATGTTTTCAAGGTTGAAAATATTAAAACATGTAGAGGTAGCATGTATTAGTACTCTACTCCTTTATAGAAAAGGCTAATACTTTGTTGTATGGATATATCATGTTTTGTATATTCATCAGCTGATGGGCTTTTGGGTCATTATCCCTTTGACTATTATGAATAACGTTGCTATGAACATTAATGTACAAGTTTTTATGTAGGCATGTATTTTTCTTTCTTTTGCTCAAATATCAGTATCTACAATTTTTTTTTAATCTGGGGCAGTTTAATTTCTTTAAATTGCTATGTGAAAAGCGTAAGTCTTCTATAGCTGGACGGGTTGAACCTTCTCAGAATTCTAGGGGTTGGCAATGAAATCAACCTCCCACTATGACAGATACTAATAGCTATCTTCCGAATAACTATCTCACCCTGCTTAAGATCAGATTCCTAGCCAGGTGTGGTGATGCATTCCTATAATCCCAGCTACTTTGGAAGCTAAGGTAGAAGGATCCTAAGTTCAAGGCCAGCCTAGGCAATTTAGCAGGAGTGTTTCAATATAAAATAGAAGGGGCTGAAGATGTAGCTCAGTGGTAAAGTACTTGCCTCACATGCATGAGTCCCTGAGTTCAATTCCTAGTACCACGGAAATGAAAACAAAAACTCCAGATTCCTGTATTACTGGGGGTAATAATGTACCCAAGTATAAAATTTCTAAGCCTCTCTTGTAGCAAAAGGTAGCAATGAGATATAAGTAGAAGTCACTGGATACAATTTCAGGGAAATCTTTCTAAAGAAAGATAACTGAGATGGAAGGCAGGTGTTCTTTTATGGGCCCTTCTTTTCTGGTGTCTGAGAAATGCATGTGATAGCTGGAGTTCCAGTAGCTATTCTGTGTCCCTAAACAGATTCTTGAAGATCCTAAAGATGTATTTAGCTGATATTTCTACTTCTTGTACTGTGTAATTTTTAAGACCTCTTGTATTCAGCTCATATTTCTACTTCTTGTACTGTGTAATTTTTAAGACCCCTCTCCCACAAAAAGCCTTTCTTTACCTAACAGCTTAGAATTGGAACTTTACCTTATCATATTATGAACTATTCAGGATTTCTTTTTAATCTCCATAATTTCTCACTCTCTGCCTTTGCTATTTCCATTTCAAAGAAAACTATTCCCTTGTGTTCATTTCTGTGTTCAAAATGTACCTCCTCTTTAAGGTTCAAATCATAGGCTACTGCCCTCTAAGGTCCTTCTTGACCCACCCAACAAGAAGTATTCTCCTTCACCTATACCAGTGATGGCGAACCTTTGAGAGCTTTCAATGATACAAACAGCCCGCTGTGGTATGTGTGCTACAGGTTCACTACCACTGATTGCTTCTACCCATTTACCTCTTTTCTGGACTCCGTGAGATTAGGGGTATGTCTTTGGTTCACTATATCCCCTTGCAATACATGACAACTAGATTATAATTAACTGTCACACATTAGATGTGTATACAAGAAATTTGGTTTTGAAAAATATTAATTATTTGGCAAAACTTTCCTTCTTCCTACTAAGAATATAGCTATTAAGAAGAGTAATATAGACTCACATGTATTATGTTCCACCAAAGGAAGCTTAAGTTTAAGGATCATTATAAATTGAAAAAAGAAGCACTGGTGATAAGTCTTACCAGGGTCTCAGAGTTAATAACTTGTGGATCACTGATGAGGAAGACCTGGTCTTTTTGATCAATCAAGGCCATATGCTTAAATAGCCTACAGTATTTCACACAGCTTACCATATGCAATAAACCTTCTTTAGTGAAATTAACTCACCTAAAAATGTTCTTCTGCTATCTCAGAGTAATAACTCAGAACTGATGAGAGAAGTTTTATCTTTTTAAAATGTTATGAGTTCAGGTAAGTTTTGTGTTTCTCAAAAACCTTGAAGAGGGACCGGGATTTAGCTCAGTGGTTCTGGTGCCTGCCTTGCAAACGCAAGGTCCAGAGTTCCACAAGGTCCACAGTTCAATCGCTGGTACCAAAACCAAACCAAACCAAAACAAAACCTTGAGAAAAATACCACAATCACTACTTCATTATACTGTACTCTTATTTCCAGGTAAATTATTTTCTTCTCTTGATAAAGGGAGAGACAAAGTGATTTTCCTAAAATCATAAAAAGGAACTGAATAAGAAACAGATCTTTGGCTTCTGAAGTTGTTTTCTAGTCAATCTGATCAGGCAAATCACAAAAGAAAAAGACTGATATATTAGAGCAAAGGAAAACCTAAAACTTCTTTGTAATTTGAAGAAAGGCTTTTAAAACACAAAGAACAGAGTGGGAAAAAATTCTAGCAATATACACAGTAGTGGCTTACTCTCCCTATAATAAAAAAATATTACTCCAAGTCATAAAAAAAAGGACACAACTCAAAAGGAAAATAGGCAAAGGAAATGAATAAACAAGTCACAAAAGAAAACACATGAAAAAATGTTCACTATACTAAGAATCAAGGAAACACAAGTTGAAGCAAAGAAATGCTCTTCTCCTTTGAGAAGCAATATAGAGTGAAGGTTAAGAATACAGACTCAAAAAAAAAAAAAGAAAAAAAGGAATATAGACTCCAAGATGGGTATGGCGGCACACGCCTCTAATCCTAGCACTTGCAAGGCTGAAAGAGGATGACTGTTGCGAGTTTGAGGCTAGCCTGGGCTACACAGTGAGCTCAAAGGCCAGCCTGGACTACATAGTGAGACCCTGTCACAAATAAAACCAAACCAAACCACCCGACTCCAGAGCCAAACCCCCTGGGTGTAAGCTTCAGTTTTTTCATGTTCTAAGCAGTGTGACATCAGACAATTTATGAATTTTTCTGTGTCTCAGTTTTTTCATCTTCAAAATGGAGGCAATGACAGTACCTCATAAAGTTATTGTGCTAATTAAATGAGTTAATATAAAGTGCTTAGAATAGTGTCTGGCCCACAGCAAACACTATGTAAGTGTTTATTTTTACTATTCATTATCATACTAACAAAATGAAAGAACTTTGAAGGATAAAGATAATTTTAATCTGCTGGTGTGAATGGAAATGAGTATGGCTTTTTAAAAGGACAATTTGACAATGTATATACTCTATGCCAGGAGAGAAGTGAAGAATATTACATTAGAAACTCTGCAGCAAACAAAGGATACAGGCTTAAAAAGAATGATGTGATGTAGAATTATGTGTAGTGACATACAGAGTACACAATATTTGTAGCAAAAAGTAAGTCAGAAAGTAATATGTATAGTATAATCTCACTTATACAAAAGCACTCAAAGCATACCCATGGGTGCATTCATAAACAGATTTTGAAACAGGTTTTAAAATACACTGATATTAAGTTATTTATGTGGGGAGATGGAGGAAATGAAGAAGGAACTCAGCTTTTTATGTTCTGTTGACACAGTTATGTGCCACATCTGTGAAAGTACTCCCATAAGATTATAATGGAGCTGAAAAATTCCTGTCATCTAGTAAACTCATAGTTGAACAAAAGGCAAGAGAAAAGGAAATTGCAGGAAAACAGAGAAACCCAAGAGAATTCACAAGGGAGGTTTTGGTGTAACCTTTTGGAGTTAATGACAAGCTCTTTAAAAAGTTTGAAAACACTGACCCCAACACTATAAGGTTTTAAATAACAGAGATAAATGTTGATGGTGGATTATTTGCTCACAAGCAAAGTTATGATGAAATTAAACCAAGCAAACCACCATGGACATATTTCTAAAAAGTGCTACCACCTCAAGAGCCTCAGGCAGGTCCTTCAGGAGAGATTCCAGAAGGCACGGTTAGCACAGGAAAGGACTGCTCCATGTGTGTTATTGCTCAGGAAGACCTTCCACATGTAAAGAGGGAAGACAGCTGGGCTTGGTGATGAAGGGCTGTAATCCCAAAACTCGAGAGGCTGAGGCAGGAGGACTGCAGAAAGTTCGAGGGCACCCTGGGCACACAGTTAGTTCAAGGCCATCCTGGGCCACATAGTGAGACCTTGTCTTAAAAAACTTAAAGAAAAAAAGAAGACAGCAATACTGATGATCTTGACCCTATGTAGGGATAGGCTACTGCCTATGTTTGTCTCTTAGTTTTTAACAGAAAATTTAAAATGTAAACATTTAAAAAAATTAAAACTTGAAAACATGAAATAAAGATATAAAAAATATATTTTTTGTACAATTATATAATATGTTTATTTTAGGCTGTTACTATGAGAGTTTAAAAGTTTAAAAAATTTTAAATTTTATAAAGTTACAGTGAACTAAGATTAATTTATTACTGAAAGAAAATAATTTTTTATGAATTTAGTATGGCCTAACTGTACAGTGTTTATAAATTGCACAGCAATGTACAGTAATGTCCTAGGCCTTCACATGCACTCGCCACTGACTCAGAGCAACTTTTAGTCCTACAAGCTCCACTCATATTAGGTTCCCTATACAGGTATATAATTTAAACAAACATACTTTATTTTCACTGTAGCTTTTCTAAGACTAGATACATTTAGATGCACAAATACTGTTCTGGGAGGTTTGTAGTCTAAGAGCAACAGGCTATACCATACAGCCTAGATGTGTAGTAGACTACACCATCTAGGTTTGTGTGAGAACTGTATAATGGTCACACAGTGATGAAGCTGTCTAATGATGCAGTTCTCAAAATGTGAGACGGTATACTGAACCTCTGCCCCACCCCCCAAACGAAGGACACACATATTGTGTAATTTAAAAACTGAAAATGGCAGTCTTACTAGATTTAACTAGACAAGACATAAGAATAGAAATGTTTTGCTACTTAGATTTAGATACTCCCATTTCAGAAGAAATGGCCTGACTTCAGTAAGAAAACCAGAAGCTTCTGGAAAATCTTTAATTGTACCTGTAAGGGTACTAATTCAAAGAATTCATTTGAGTAATATCTTTTTTTATTTGTTTGTTTAGTAATATCTTTTTCCCCCATTAAGTTTATTGGTACATTTTAGGTATAAAATACAGTTACATTCATCATTGGGATCTTGTACCATTACATGAGTATCTTGGTTCTTATTTTTTTCCCCTTCCTCTGCCCTCCCTTCACCCCCTCCACCCTTCCCTATTTGCAAAGACTTTGTTTCCATTTTTTTCCTATTCTCATATTTTTTCTTTTCCCTTCTTTCCTTTCCCCTACCCCTCCCACTTCCCCTGCTCCTTTAGACCTTTTCTTCCTATTACACAATATCAATTATACATTTTTTAAATTACAGTATCAAAATTTAGAAGATATTACCACAGATTTTACAGAATTTAAAAGGATATAGAAAGCATATTACAAAAATCTTTTTTGAAATAAATATGACAACTTCTAAGAAGTACCTTGGAAGACAAATTAATGAAACTGACTCTGGAGGAAATATAAAATTTGAATAGCACCTATTAAAGAAAGTATATTCCTAGCTTGAAAACCTACCTATATGACAACAACAGGCTCATACACATTTTAACTGATAAATTATATCAAATATTTAAAGCAGAAGAAAGAAGGAACACTTCTCTCTTCATTTTAGGAAATCAACATTGTGTTAATCCTAAAACTGGATAAAGATAATAGAAGACAAAAGTATGAACATAGATAGAAATTTGTTTAACAAAACAAACTTTTAGAAGTCAGATCTGGCAGTATGTAGAAAGTGGTTTTATTACAGGGATGGCAGTGTTGGTTCAGCATTGGAAGATCCACCCCTAAAAGTCACCATTTTAATAGAGGAAAGGAAAAAGCCATATGATCCTGTCAGTAATTGGAGAAAAAGTACTGGACTAAATTCTGCAGCTGTTCATGGTAAAAGCTATCAGGAGAGTAGAAGTAGAATGGAACCTTCTCAACAGATAAGCCATGCACTCCATACTTTCAGCAAAAACGCCTTATATGAATGGAAAAGATACAATGCTTTCTTCCTAAGGTGGGGAACAAGGGTAGATATGCCTACTCTTCATCTGTCCAGTAAACTTTGAAACAGAGACCCAAACCAAAATAGTCTGGCAATAAAAAGACACAATTAGCATAGGATTGGCAAGGTAGAAGTAAAATCTTTATATGTAGATGAAATGACCATCTACAGAGAAAAATACTAAGAAATCTCTAGGAGCCCCTAGAACTTGTATTTGAATTTAGCAGGATTAGAAAACATGAGGTATATATAAAAATTCAGGTCTATGTATACTTGCTATAAATGAAAAATTGGATATTGAAATTTAAAAGTTATGCAGGAGTACAAAGGACCTAGAAGAGTGAAAAGAAAAAAAAAACCAATGTTGGAAGACATTTATTACCTAATTTTAAGACTTCCTCTAAAGCTACAGTAATCAAGGCAGTGTTGGCTTAAGGAAAGACATATAGATCAACGCACTAAAACAGAGAATCTAGAAATAGAACCACACATATATGGTCCACTGAGTTTTAAAAGATTATTTAACATTAACATTTTATAGAACATAAACTCAATTCAAGAGCAGAGGAAAAGATAGTGTTTT
>NW_004624771.1:3856984-3915028 GCF_000247695.1 Heterocephalus glaber
GTGTGTGTGTGTGTGTGTGTGTGGTATGGAGGCCCGGAAGCTTCCTCCTAGGCTCTGGGAGGGGCTCACCTCCTCTGGGCTGGGGTGGCGGGGGGGTCTGTTAGTAATATCTTGTTACATTAGTTCTATTCATTTATATCTTCAGAGACCTGAAGTCTATTTTTAAAAAATTATACTTTCAAATTCCATTGTGTACATCCTCATAGAAAAAGAATAATGTTTTTGAAACAATTTCTGTAGAGGAAACCCGTGTAATTTAAATGGGTATAAAAAATAAAAGTGGTATCTAATATTTGAGACTTAGCAGAATCTTTTTATTGTGCTGTACTTGAGAATTGCTAGTAACTGAAGCATAACAGCATAGAAGTCACATATAATATATACAGGTCACTGGAAACGCTAAAAATGTACTAACTATAGAATAGCAATCTAAGAGATTCTAGAAGAATAAAATCTCTTGGTAATTCAATCTAACAATTCTCAATGGGTGAACTAAAACAAAATCGATAGGTGAGAACAGTTTACAACTATCAAAGCAGTATTTTGTGCAAGGTTAAAAAATAAAGAATACTTATTAAAAAAAACTTCTTAGTTCCAAAGTTTCTATATAATGCTGCAGACTTTAAGAAACTAGCTATTGAATTACGAGTTTGATATAGAAAATCTTTGATCTCAAAAATCAATAATTTGAAAAAAATTGTGATTCTATTTTACTGAGTTATTTATAAAATGGTGTGAATTTCTGAAATGATGAAAAATATAGAATTATAGGAAACTAAGAAAAAGATAGAAGGATCATATTTTTTAACATTACCTTAAAATGAAGAAGTCCAAACAAATGAAAATGAAGATAATACTAAAACCTATTAGATATAGGAAAAGCTGAGGGAAGCTGCTAGCAATAAATGCCCACAACAAATAAGTAGAATTATCTCAATTAAACAACCTATTGCTATAGCTTAAGGAACTAGGAAAACAAGAACAAAATCCAAACTTAAGCTGGGTGTGCTGGTGCCTGCCTGTAATCCCTCCACTTAGGAGGCTGAGAAAGTAGGATCACTGCAAGTTCAAGGCTAGCCTGGGCTACAAAGTGAGTTCACTGCCAGCCTGAATTGCATAGTGTTAATAGCAGCAGCAGCAGCAACAACAAGAAGGTCAACTCATGGGGCTGGGGATTTAGCTCAGTGGTTCCACTGCCTGCGTCACAAGCGCAAGGACTGAGTTCGATCCCGGGTACCAAAAAAAAAAAAAGAAGGTCAATTCAAAATTAGTAGGAAACAATAAAGATCAGAGTAGAAATAAATGAAACGGAGATCAAAAAACCCCCCAAAAGATCAATGAAATGAAAAGCTGGCTTTTTGAAAAAATAAACAGAATAGACTTTAATTTAGACTAAGAAAAGGAAAGAGAAGACTAATGAATAAAATAAGAGATGAGAAAGGAGACATTACAATTGATACAACAGAAATACAAAAGACCACTAGAAATTCTTATGAACAATCATATGCCAACCATAATCTAGAAGAAACAGACAAATTTCTAGACACATACACTTTTGCAAGACTGAAAAGGCCAAAAACAAATAATTAAACTGAATCAAAAATATAAAGCCTCCTATCAAAGGAAAGTTTTTCAGAGGGCTTCAGTGATAAATTACATTAAACATTCAAAGAAGAATAGCAACTTTCCTTGTTATTCCAAAATTCAGAAGAGGGAGGAATTTTTCAAACCCATTCCATGAGGCCAGGATTGCCCAGATACCAAAACCTGATAAACACACACACACACAGACACACAGACACACACACACACACACATGCACACGGGGGTGGGGCAGGGCTAGGGGTGACCATCTGCCAATATTCTTGTTGAACACAGATGCAGAGATCCTCAACAAAACACTAGCAGACCAAATCAAACAGCATGTTTAAAAGATTACTTACAACGAATAAGTGAGATTCATCCCAAGGATATAAGGATTGTTCGCTACTCTATGGATCAATCAACATGATACATCACAGCAGTGGAATGAAGGACAAAAACCATACGGTCATCTCAACAGATTAAGAAAAGGTATTTGATAAGATTTAACATCCTTTTATGATACAAATGCAGAATTCAGGAATAGAAGGAATGTATGGCAACATGATAAAAGCCATTTATAAGTTAACAGCTAACATTGTACTGAATAGGGAAAAGTTGAAAGCATTCTATCGAAGATCTGGAACAAGATAAAGACGCCTACTTTTACCATTTTTATTCAACATAGTTCTTAAAGTCTTAGCCAGAGCAAACAGACAAAAGAAAGAAATAAGGGGCATCCAAACTGGAAAAGAAGAAGTTAAATTGTGACATGATCTTATATATAGGAACTCCCCCAAACCTACCAAAAAAACTATTACAATAAATGAATTCATCAAAGTTGCAAGCCATAAATCAACTTACAAAAATCAGGAGCATTGTTATATGCCAATAGTGAATGATCTGCAATACAAATGAACAAAGCAATTCCATTTATAACAGCTACAAATAAAATAAAACATCTAAAAATAAATTTAACCAAAGAGGTGAAAGATGTCAACAACGGAAATTATAAAATGTTGATGAAGACATGGAAGAAAACACAAAAAAAGTAGAAAGACATTATGTGTTAGTGAGTTGAAAGAAACACTGTTAAAATGTCCATACTATTTAAGTAATCCACAGATTCAATACAGAGCTAGAAAAAAATTTCTAAGGTTTATATGCAGTTACACACACACACACACACACACACACACACACCCATAAACACCCAAATAGCCAAAGCCATCTTGAGCAAAAAGAAGAAAGTAGCATTACACTCCCTGACTTCAAAACATACTACAAAGCCAAAGTTACTGAACAGCATGGCACTGGCATAAAAATAGACACACAGATCAACGGAACAGAACAGATGGCCCAGAAGTGGAGAGCCAACTGATTTCTGGCAAAAGTGCAATGAACACATATTGGAGAAAGAGTTTTTTCAATAAATGGTGCTGGGAAACCTAGATATCCACATGCAGAAAAATGAAACTAGATGCCTATCTCTCACAAATTACAAAAAATTAACCCAAATGGATTAAAGATATAACTGTAAGTTTAGAACTTTGAAACTACTAGAAGAAAACATAAGAGGAAATGCTTCATGAATATTTGAATGGGCAAAAGATATTTGGAAAAGACTTCCAAAGCACAGGACAAAAAAGCAAAAATAGACAAAATTAAATTATATCAAACTAAAAAGCTTCAAAACAGCAAAGGAAACAATCAACAGAGTGAAGAGAAACTATAAAAATGGGAGAAAATATTTATAAACTATATATCTGACAAAGGGTTGACATCCAGAATACATAACAAACAAAAACCTGATTAAAATAGGCAATCAATCTAAATAGACGTTTTTCAAAAGAAGGCATAGAAATGGCTAACAGGTATCTGAAAAAATTAAACTATCGATCATCAAGGAAATGGAAATAAATCAAAATGACAATGAGATATCACTTTTCTCACGGCAGAATGGCTATTATCAAAAAGATTAAAGATAACAAGTGGTGGTGAACAGGTGGAAAACAGAATGATTTCATACTGTAGGTGGGAACATAAATTAATACAATCATTACGGGAAACCGTATAGAAATTCCTCAGAAAATGAAAAATAGAACTATCAAGCAACCCCACTCCTGGATAAATATCCAAGGGAAATGAAGTCAGTATGTCTAAGAGTGATCTGCACTCACATGTTCATCGCAGCACTACTCATTATAGCCAAGAAAAGGTAATAAGTGCCTGCCAACTGATGAATGGGTAAATAAAATATGGTTCACATATACAATAAAATACTATTCAGCTATAAAAATGAATGAAATCGTCATTTGTGACAACACAGATGGAACTGGGGATCATTGTATTAAGTGAAATAAGTCATGAAAACACACAAGTACTGCATGATCTCACTAATATGTGGAATCTAAAATAGGTTGATTTCACAGAAATTCAGAGTACAATGGTGGTTATCAGAGGTAGAAGAGAGTAGGGGTGGGGGATATGGTTAGGGACATGTTGATGAATAAATTGAGTTACACTTAGATAAGTACAAAAAGTTCTGGTGTGCTATTGCACAGTAGGATGACTGTAGATAACAATATGCTGTACATTTCAAAAAGCTAGAAGCAAAGATCTTGAAAGTTTTCCTGTAAAACAATGTTTGAGGAGATAAATGTTTAACCTCATCTAATATTATTCAATATATACATACCTCAAAACATCACATGATAACCCTTAATATAAAAAATTGTTTTTTATGGATCAGTTAAAATAAATTTAATTTGACTTTCTTGGTACTGGGGATCAAACTCGGGACCTTGCGCTTGCAAGGCAGGCACCGGAACCACTGAGCTAAATCCCCAGCAAAATAAATTTAATTTACAAATTCAAAAAGAAAAATAAAACTCTAAAGACACATGAGATAATTAATAAGACAAACTGCAAATTGAATAGACTTGTAAATTTCAATGAAGACTTTTAATAAGGGTTCAGAGTTAAGAGCTGAAAAAGCAGTCATCTCTTGTCAACTCACTATGGGGAACAATTCCTTCATCTGTAAACACAAACAGTAATTCTTGGCCTGCCAAATATATAATTTTTACTTCTATATGTGAAGAAGGTAATTGAAAAAAATGTCACTCATTGAAAAACAAAATAAAAAAACTCCCAAACCCAGAACTCCAAGTAACAGCATCAAATATGAGGTACACCTGAGTTCTAATCCAAGCTCTACTTACTAGATGTGTGATCTGAACAAGTTTCTCAATCTCTTTACACCTCTGTTCCTCATGTGTAAAATGAGGATAATAATAGTATCTAGGGTTGTATTACATGAGATTTAAGATGTCTGACACATAGCAAGCACTCATTAAATAATCATGATGGTAATGACATGATGATATAACACTAGTTCTAAAATTCTGAGTATATGGAGACACGAGGTACTAAAAATGTATCTTAGCACACATTTAATGATTTCAGAAGGATGTCATTCTTAGTAATCTATACATTTGTGGATTACTCAAGCTAGTCCTAATTATTGAAATTCACATTTTCTTTTCATTGCATGTCTTCTAGATAGGATAGTAAACCATAAGACTAATACTGCAATTTGTATATACAGAACAACACAGCAGTTAAGATCACGGACCCTGGAGCCAACTCATCTAAGTGCATCATCTTTGTTATTTACCAGCTGTACAATCTTGGGCAAGATTACTTAACCCTTCTGTGTGTCAGATTCTGCATTTAAGAAACAGGAATGATAATAACATTTCACCCATAAGGTTATTATAAAGATTAAATAAGATGATGTGTATATAGCATCCAGTATGTCAAAAATGTTAGCCATACTCATCATTACTCCTTAGAATCATTCTACCAGAAAAAAAGAAAAAAGATTCATTTCTGACTACTTAGAACTTCACTCTGCAGAAAGGACATAACTGATTTTTAAGTAGTAAGTAGTGTTCATGTATCCACGAACTCTCTAGTAATAATAATAAGATTCTTAAACTGGCTAGATAATGATTAAGATAAAAAGTGAATTTCTGTTTGTTTTGACTTTTTTTGTTAGTTTTTTGAGACAGGGTCTCACTATGTAGTTCAGGCTGGCCTTGAACTCACTATGTAGCTCAGGCTGGCCTCAAACTTTGGTGATCCTCCCTCTCAATCCTCCCATCTCAACCTCCCATGTGTTGGGATCAAAGGCATGAGCCACCACGCCTGGTGAGCAAAGAAAATTTTATGTTAAATCTTTTTAACTGTCATGGATGCAAAGTTAGAGAAAGCCAAGATGCCTTACCAAAATCTGTTCTAATATGACTTTCTCTGTTTTAAGCAAGTTCACTTCCTACCTTTCATCTGTATTACGAAGGGATGGAAGCCGAAAGCTCGTGTTTCTGTCAAGCTTTGACTGGCTTTTGGTCCTCTTGATGGAGCCTTTCAGGCGCTTGCTGAAGAATCCCTAGAAAGAAAATGCAGAAGGTAAGGGGAGAGAGAACCAACAGGGGAGCTTTCCCTTCTGCACTAAATTTGCACAAAAAAGGGGAGAGGGTTAGATTTTTGTAATGAAGACCTGAAATAGAATCCAGTTTTTGTTTTGTACCAGGGATCGAACTCGGGTCCTTGAGCTTGTGCAGCAAGCGGCAAGACCACTGAGCTAAATCCCCGGCCCTAGAATCCAGTTTTTAATTTTTAAATTTTGTAAGTTGTTGCTTAAAACTCCTCTTGATTATGTGATGACAGAATTTTTTTCTTCTGTGATAATTAAACTTTTGAATAGCACTAATGTTTAAGTCTTAAAGAGCTTTACACTAATTGTAGTAGAAAATCTTCTAGTTTTACTAATATATTTTTAAAAAACAACAGAACATAGGGAAATATTGTCCTTTCTATGAAGATGGTATTAGCAATTTCAATAGAAATGGTAGCCAATGATTTCCTAAAGTAAGGGAAAATAAGCAAAAAGAATAGCACATACAAAGGCTCTGACATCAGAAGGTGGTACTTGGTGCACTGGGGGATATGATAGATACTGATAATGAGATCAGAAGAAGTTTTATCATAAGCTCTCCAAAGAGTTTGCTAAGTAGTACAAAGTAATGTGTTGGTGGTCTCAAAGTATTAAGATTAGGTCTGTATGGCTCTGGATATGGCATTTGTAAAGTCAGAATTTAAATGTACAAAAATTTAAAAAATGAAATATAGATTATTCAAACATCTAGAACTTAAAAAAGTGCTTTACAATCTTTGGCTTCTTCTGGCCTCCTGCCATTTCCACCAGACTATCTGAAGTTTCTTGAACATATTCCTAGTCTCAGCACCTGGCAAATGATGGGCACACAGTAAAATTAATTGCATAAAAGAATAGATATGAGAATGAATGACACTTGTCACTACTTTAAAGAAATTTACAATTCAATTTTTGGCAGATGAAAGGACATCTGATAGAAGCAGAGAGAAGGTTGGACTTCAAAGAAAATGTAGTAATTCAAAGAAAAATATTCACATAGAAAATGACACATGGAAAAGGACTCTAATTATATTTAGATGTACAATTTATGTACAATAAACATTTCCATAAGGAAGAAAAAGAAAACTGGGCCAATATCAGCAATAAAATCTTTCATATTCCTTTAGCTAATACCAAAGCCAATGTTTTGAGGTGAAGACTGTATATTATGTTAAGCTAGGTTAATCTTATCTAATAACCTCAGGACAATCCTAGTTACATAAACAATGGGTCCAACAAAAAGAGTGGGCTTTGCTCTATGCTGTTCTTATTCAGGAACTTTAGCCAAGGGAAAGGCCATTTCTGTACTTCAACTGCCTCAGTAGATTAAAGGTAATATAACAACTTAGGTATAATCATACACTACATAACAATGTTTTAGTCCACAGTAAACCACATATATGACAGTGGTCCCATAAGATTATAGTAGAGCTGCTGGGGATTTAGCTCAGTGGGATTGTGCCTGCCTCACAAGCGCAAGGTTGTGAGCTCGATCCCTGGTACCAAAACAAAAACCAACAACCGCTCCCCCCAAAACCAAGATTATAATGGAGCTAAAATATTCTTATCACCTAGTAATTTTAGTATATCTTTTTTAGGTTTAAATACACAAATATTTACTATTGCGTTATGATTGGCTATGTCATGCAGTACAGTAACAAGTTGTACAATTTTGAAGCCTTGGACAAATAGGCTGCATCTCATAGCTTAGGTGTGTAGCAGGGTATACCATCTAGATTTGTGTAAATATATTCTATGATATTTGCACAATGATGAAACTGCCTGCTAACACATTTCTCAGAACGTATCCCCATCATTAAGTGACACATGTCAAGAGTACTAGCTTTTAAAGTTTCACATCAATTTTGGTCTCATTTCATTGAAAAAAAAATCCAATGAACCCAGTAAATTTCAATGGGGAAGGGATATACAATCCTACCACATACCTAGAAAGAGAACTGTAAATATTTGGTGAATAGCAGCATGGACTATCTATGATGTATCACTGTACCACTCCAAATATTTTTTAAACACTAGACACTGCTCCATTCATTGAGAGAAAAATGTAGACAAACATTTCAATCTTAAGTAAAACAATCTAGATGACTAAAGAAAAATGCTTATGTTATATTCTGTTGTTTTTGATACCCAAAGAATAAGTGTAGGGCTTGGGTGTAGTTCAGTGGCTTAGCAAACATGAGGCTCTTGGTTCAATTCCCAATAACCTCCTAGGAGTACAAAACCGCCTAGAAAATATCACATATATGATATGTATTTGTCAAAGTGATTTTGTATTCCAGCTCATTATAGGTTTATAAAGATTGGAGGAAAGAGAAAAAAGCTATTTTTAAAAGTACAATATTACTTAGAGATAGCCATGTGCCTGGTCTAATTTTAGTGTCACTAGGGGAGTTCTCTAAGGCAAAGGCTTTATTTACTATTTTCTATGACTCAGTCAGAATGAGTCACCATATTTTCTCATAAGACTAGATAATAGAATTCTATTAGGATGGTTAAAGTTGGTTCAAAAATCATTAGCTTAAGTGGAGATAGAGTCCAGGGACTTGACAAGGAGTTATAAAGGAACCAAAGATAAACACAAATTCTACCTTAGAGGTGCTTGTAATTGAATATATATATATTTGTAGATTAGCTATGGCTGAAGAATCTCTGATCATAAGGATGTATCAATAGCAATCTCCAAAAACAATATGAAACCATTTCAAAAAAACAAACAAACAAGGATAGAATATCCAAGGACTGTGGCACAACTATAAAAGGTGTAACATACATATATAATGGGAATACCAGGAGAAGAAAGTAACAAAAGAAATATCTAGAATGATAGAGTAGACGTTTTTCCAAATTAATGTCAGACACCAAATCACAGACCCACAGAGAATGCCTCTCTGCATAAATGCCAAAACAAATAAACAAAAAAACCACTATACTTACATGTATTTCAAAGTAAAGAAAAACAAAGATAAAAATAATTCCTGAAAGAAGCCAGAGGCTTGGAAAAACCACTTTATGTATAGAAGAAGAAAGATAAGAATTATATCTGATTTTGTAGAAACCTTGGAAGCAAGGGAAAGAGTGAAGTGAGATATTTAAAGTGGTGGGAGTAAGAAGCCAAAAACCAAAAAAACACCATCCTAGAATGCTGCACCCTGTAAAATCACTCCTCAAAAAGAGGAAGAAAGATGTTTTCAAACAAAAACTGAGGGACTTTGTTGCCAATAGACCTGCCTGGCAAGAAATGTTAAAAGAAGTTCCTTAGAAGGAAAATGACATAGGTCAGAAACTTGGATTTCCCTATAGAAAAGAAGATACTGAAGAAGGAAGAAGTGAAGGAAAAAGAAAGCCTTTTATTTTTCTTATTCTTAATTGATTTGAAAGATAACAATTTGTTCAAAATAAATAGTAACAATGTATTCAATTATGTATGCTTATGTATGTATCACATATACATTTATAAGTAAAATGAATAAGGCCAATGATACAAAGGATGGAAGGGAGAAATTAAGATTATTTTGTTACAAGGTACTCACAATACCTGTAAAGAGGTATAATGTTTCTTGAAAGTGGATTTGGATTAGTTGTAAGCATATATAGCACACACTAGGCCATCCACTAAAAAAAAAGTAAAACTAGTAATATAACTGATATGCCATGAAGGGAGAAAAATAGAATCAAGCAAAATGCCCAATTAAAACTATGAAAATCAGAGAAAAAGTGAAGGACAAAAACAGAACACAGCAAGGGCAATAAATAGAAAATAGTAAGAAATATGGTAGACAGTGATCTATGTCAGTAATTACTTCAAATATCAACAGTCTAAATGCACCAATTCAAAGGATACTGTCAGAGTGGATCAAAAAACAAGACCCAACCACATGCTGTCTAAAAGAAGCCCACGTTAATGCCCCCGCCGCTGCACCCTCGCCTCCGCTGCCCTGGGCACCACTGTCGCTGCATCGCCGCCGTGTCCCGCGGCCTGGCTGCCTCGCGTCTCGCCGAGTGAGAACGTGGTGAGGGCGGTTCGGCACTCCTCTCTGTAAGTATACTTCTTAATTACCTATCAGATTTCAATTGCTTTTTATCAGTCTCTCTTAAATCAAAAGTGGAACTACAGAAATAGATGGAAGTATGAAGGGGAAATTTTTTAATGTGCTGATCTTGAGCTGGCCATGGAACATAAATATGCAAGTACTTACTTGCTGCTTGCTGCCATGTGCCTGCCCTGCTTTGCCATGGACTGTTTATCCTCTGTGATGACCCTCTGCCATCCCACCATGCTTTGGAGCCAGCCAACTATGGACTGAAACCTCTACTAACTGGACTCTCACAAGCCTGCTATCAACTTAACAGCCATGTCTACACTGATCTCAAGATTCAACTGGGAAAAATTTCACTTCTAAGCTAACACAAGATTAGTTGCCATCAGCATTCAGTACCTAGAGTGTTGACAGACTGAGGAGCCTCAGTTTCTTCTGGGAGTTAGCTTGAAGCTACATAAATTCTTTGCAACATTGGAGCACTTAGAATGGCAAGCTGAGAAAGAGACAGACAGAGAGAGGCACAGAGAGAGAGACACACACACACAGAAGGACAGAGAGATAAAGACAGACTATTTGAAAGGGAGAATATCAGAGTACTAGGAAGATGAAAGTCACAAATTTTTTTGCAACTTAGTCATAGAACATAAGAAAATTAGTGTTATGAAATTCTATTTCTTAGAAGCAAGTTATTAGGTCAGGCCACATTCAAGGAAGGAGGGAGGTATGCGCAAGTGCGTGAATACCAGGAGAAAGTGATACTGAAACTGTCTACCACTTACCCAGCACCTAATACACTAGGAATTTCTTGTTTGCTTGTATATCATCAAATATCCTTTATCTGATATTCCTTCCTTATTTTTATTCTCACTTTCATAGTATATGAAAATTTCCTCAGTCAGTCCTTATTTCAAAAAAATTTTTAAATTTAGTTCTACAGTTAATCAAAATATCCTTATCAAATCTTGAAACATTCTCTATGTTGATATAAAAATTTTCAATCTTCACACTGTTTATACCTGTGATTTGTACTTGTCACATTATTAATAACCTTATCTTGTTTGGAACTATTTATGCTTCTATACAAATAACATAATGAAGTCTCCCTCCAACAATAATGTAAATCAGCATAAAGATTCAATAAAATATCAGAAAACACTTTGCAACAACACACATAAAAGTACCATTTAAAATCCATACAGGTGTTGTAGTAGGAATTTTATTATGGAAATTAAAAAGCCATTTGTAATAGTAAAAAAAAAAAGAAGCCCAAGTTAAGTATAGAGATACACAGATTAAAAGGTATACCCAGCCAACAACAACCAAAAGAAAATATGAGTAGCTATAATCTCAGAGAAAGGAGATGTGAAATCAAGGAAAATTTCCAAGCATTAAGAAGGGCATTATGTAATGATAAAAAGGTCAATTCTGGGCCGGGGATTTAGCTCAGTGGTTTTGTCGCCTGCTGCGCAAGTGCAAGGACCCAAGTTTGATCCCCGGTACCCCCCCAAAAATAAGGTCAATTCTCCAAAAAGACATGACAATATTTACTATGTGTGCCTAACATTGGAACATCAAGGAACATGAGACAAAAACTGGTAAAGAGATGTACCACTGTGACTGAAGACTTTGATACCTGTTATGGTTTATATTTAGATGTCCATCCAAAGCCTTCTGTGCTCAGAAGGTGGGGTGGGGCTTTTGGGAGTGACTGGACTATAGGTGTATGACACTGGATCATGGGTGTGTGATAAGGGATTAGTCTGCTGATTGGGTGTGGGTGATGAATTTACTGAAGAGGGAAGACTCACCCTAGGTGTGAGTGGCACCATCCAATAGGCTTGTAGCCTGGATGGAATAAAATGGGAAAGAAGGAAAACTTGCTGCTTTCTGCCTGTCATTCCATGCCCCTCCACCAAGTTGCTTCGCCTTGGAGCCAGCTGACTATAGACTGAAACCTCTACAAACTGTGAATTGAAATAAACCTTTCATCCTTTAACTTGTGGGTATTGGGTATTTTGTCCCAGCAATGAGAAAGTAACTAGGACAATAACCCCTCTATCAGAAATGAGCAAACTGGGCCAGGGATTTAGCTCACTGGATCTGCCATCTGCCTCACAAGTGCAAGGACCCGAATTCGATCACAGGTACAAAAAAAAGAGCAAACTAAGGATGTACGAAAACAGTGAGCTCACAGCTGAACTTAACTGCACCATCAATCAGCCAGGTATAGTTGATATCTACAGGTTATTTCATCCTACAATAGCAAAATACCTGTACATGTTCTTCTGAAGTCACAGGGAATATTCAAAAGACAGACTGAATTCTAGGTCATAAAACATATTTAAATGTAAAAGAATAAAAATCATATGCTATCTGCTTTCAGATGACAGTGGAACTAAAACTATTAGTAACAGAAATATGACTAGAAAATACATGGAGAACAAATAACACAATTCTAAATAACATATGGGTCAAACAAGAAATAGAAAATTAAAAGACACTGTTAACTATATGAAAATAAAGCCATCCCACCTAAATTTGTAGGATGTAGTGAAAACAGTATTTAGGAAGGAATTTACAGTACAATGCTGAATATATATATTAGATAAGAAAGATCTAAAAACAATAATCTCAATTTTTACCTTAGGAAACTAGAAAAAGAAGGAAAAAAAAGCAAAGGAAGCACAAGAAAAGACAAAACAAAATTTAAAGCAGAAATCTGTGAAACTGAAAACAGAATTTTCTCAATCGAGAAAAATCACTCAAACAAAAAATGCTTCCTTGAAATGAGCAACCAAATTGCTAAGCCTATATCTAGGCTAAGAAAAACAGAACACAAATTACTAATATCAGAAATTAAAGAGGAGACATCACTACAGATTCCCATAACCTTTAAGATGATAATAAAGCAAAACAAAATAACGACTCTCTCCAAAGAATCAATAACTAATTACATTTACAAATAAAAAGCATCAGGTTCACATGATCAACCAGTGAATTCTACCAAATATTTAAGGAAGAAATTACACCAATTTTCTTATCATCTCTTTCAGAAGATGGAAGCAGAGCAAAGACTTTTTAACTCAGTTCTAGGTTCACAAAAAAAACCAGACAAATAACAACAACAAACTGAGTGGAAGGTACAAAGAGTTCCCACAGCATCTCTGCCCCATGTGTTGTCACTTCTGCTATCAACCTCCCTACTGTATGGTTTATGTCTAGATGTCCCCCTAAAGCCTCATGTGGTCATAGGCTATTTTGGAGGTGGGTGAGTCTAGAATGCTGATTGATTCATGGTGGGCTACGCCCGAGGGCTCTAAGATTAAGGGCATGAGGGCCTGGCCTAAGTGGTCTGAATAAGATAAAAGGGGCCGAAAGACACTATTAAGGTCTCTTATTGCTTTGCTACTGTCTGTCTTCCATAAACTGTTGGCGTTCTGCCACCCTGCCTTGGAGCCAGCCAATTAGGGATTGAAATTCCTATAAACTGAAAGCTAAATAAACCTTTCTTTCTCCCTTTAACTTTGGGTGTTGGGTATTTTGTCTCAGCAATGGGAGAAAAGTAACTAACAAACCTACTAAAGCATTTGTTACAACTGCTGAATGTGAATCTGCACTGACATTATTACCCAAACTTGACAGTTTGATGTGAACCTAATGGTTTTGGACAAATGTAGGATGATATTCACATTTACAATTGTGTGATAATACAATTACAGTAGATGTACAGTATCGTCACTGTCCTACATATCCTCTGTGCTCCATCTATTTATCCCTTACCACCCCAATTCTTAGCACCCACTTACCTTTTTTTACTGACTCCATGGTTTTATTTTTTCCAGAATATCAGATGGTTGGACTCATGTAGTAGGTAGACTTTTGACTGGACTGATTTCTTCCACTTAGTAATATGTGTGCATTTAAGTTTCCTCTAGGTCTCTTCTCTTCCCTCTCTTGTTTTTTTTTTTTTTTTTTTTTTTTTTTGCTTTTCACTTTTACAAGTTTCTACTTGAGATGTCCTCACTCTTAGAGATTGTTTCCTCAGCTGTGTCTTTTCTCCTACGAAGCTCATAAAAGACATTCCTCATTTCTGTTACAGTGGTTTTAATCTCTAGCATTCCTTTTTGGTTTCCTTTTAGAATTTCCATCTTTCTGTTTATATTGCCCATCTGTTATTCAATGTTGTTTATTTTATCCATGAGAAGAGCCCTTAGTATACCAATCATAATTGTTTTAAATTCTTGATCTGCTAATTTCAATACGTGAGTCATATCTGAGTCTGGTTCTGGATATTTGCTCTGTCTGTTTAAAATATGTCTTCTACCTTTTAGTATGCCTGTTATTTTTTTTTTTTGATAGGCATGATGCAGTGGGTGAAAAGAATTGTGGAAACTGTCCATTTAGTAATGAGGTGGGATGGTAGAGGAGGAACATTTTGTAGTCCTATGCTTAGGTCTCAGATTTTAGTGAGCTGGTGTCTCTGACATGTGGACTTCCTAAGTGCTTCTAAGTACTGATTTGCCAAACTTGCCCAATTTAGGTGTGATTGGTTGGCTACAGAGGGCTCAGGATATCCTTCCCTCAGGATAGTTAAGCTCTAGTTCAACAGTTTCTCCTGAGGGCAAATCTTGTTAAGGACCTAATGCTTTTTGTCTTTCAAAATGATTTCTTTTTTTTCTTCCTTTGCAGAAAGTTGAAGGAGATTTTTCTCTGATATTTGCTGTAGGAACCTAGTAGAATTCTAGGAGGTAAAACTAAAAAAAGTGGCCTCCTCTTCCCTTGGAGTTTTTTTCTCTCAGCTTTCTCTACCCTGAGCCTCCAACAATTCATCAAATGCAGTTCAAGGTTCCCTAACAGGAAACAAGAAGTATTGCCTTTGTTGGATACATATCCAATAATTACAAAGTAAAGTATAGTTGTTTTAGGAATACAGATAAGAGAATGTTTTTTTTTTTGGTTCCAGGGATCAAACTCAGGACTTCGTGCTTGTGAGGCAGGCATGGTGCCACTGAGCTAAATCCCTGGCCCAAGAGCAATTTTAAGAGAGCACAGTGATTAGTTTATGGAAAGCAGGAGAATCTATTACAAAATTCTGTTTACCTCTTGATGTTAACTAAAGCATAGTTTTTACTTGAGGATACTGTTTCCCTTAAAACACTATTTGTAGAAGCTGTTCATTCTCTTGCTCCCAATGTTCAACGATACCCAAGAAGAAGAATCTGGGCTTTTTCTAGCTTACCATGACTTTTTCCAAACCATCGTTCTATTAAATCATAGCCAGAAGTAAAAGCATCTTCTTTGAGGTTCACACCATCTGAATCTGACATCTGCTATCTCTTTGCTGCTCTTATATTTCAATCTTCAATTTTCCTTTATTCATTAAGGACTTTAGCCCTAGCTTGGAATCATTTTTTCTTTCAATATCATGCTAGGAAATAACTGTGTAGCAATGAGTTTAGTACCCTAGCTTCCCAATTCTCGACTGCAATAACCAGTATCCTCTTCTTTAGCTACCTACTCTTATATCCATACTTGCCATTCAGAGATCCTCCATTTCAGAGGTCGTCAACAGTAATATTCTTCTTTCTGACCTTTCTCCTTAGCTTTATATCTCTCATATATCTCTTTCTCCCCTGCATCTACTCAACTTCACAGAACAATAAATAAAGAACATAATAAATAAAAGACAAGAGTTATGTAACGGAGTTAATGATATTAAGTGATCAGGATAGGCCTTATAGAAAAGAATTACATTAGAGTAAAAACTTGAAGAAGGTGATTTATCCTGAAGATATTAGAGGGAAAGGACACAGAAACAGACTAGGCAAAGTCTTTATGGCTGAAGCATGCCTACTAAGTTCAAGGAAAAGCCAAGAAGTCAGTGTGGCTGGAGTACAGGAAGTGAGCAGTGGGTAGTGGGAAATAAGGTCAGAGGCAGCAAGGTGAGGGGGTGGAGGTAGTAGTGCTTCCAACAGTGATAGCGAAAGTGGTGATGGTGTGCAGATCCTGTAGACCATTGTAAGGTCCTCACCTTTTACTCTGACTGAGAGAAGCCAAGTCCGAGGAAATCGACAATGAGAGATAAGACAATTTAAAGCAGCCATAGATATGCATTTTATTTTCTGAGAGAAATACTTTTAGCTATGAAAATAGAAACGTGCACTAATTTAATATGAAGTTTAAAGTAAGAAGGTGCAATAAATGAACAGTTGTTTCTTTATCAATGGTTGATCTCAACAGCTAAGACACAGAATATGACTTTTCTAGAGCTACACAGCTGCTAAACGGCAAGCATGATTATTGAACCCTTCCTTTTTAAACACTGTACTATACTAATTCTCCACAGTCTAATTCCTCTTAAAATAGTCTAAGCACTATAACTTATTTTCCCATATATACTTTCTGCACAAATCTTATAGAATTACATATCATAAACCAAGAATGCAGTATAATTCAAAATATAAGGAAAACCCCCCCCAAAATACAAAACAAAGCCAAAAAGCCCCCAAAACCCACTGTGATATTTGACTTACAAGAATTTCTAAATAACTAAATCAAAATGAAGTGAAACCTATTAAAACCACTATTGTATGTAACATCTTGGGTCACTGAGTAAAAAAAAAACCCCTCAATTGCAAAATTTTATAATAGATGGATGCCAGTAAGAAATATAGAGATGTGAAGACTATAAATGATGCCTCTACAAGTTTACTACAAAAATCTAACAACATAAATGGAAACAAAGAAAAATTATAAAATGATGCATTCTCTAAACACCAACCTAAATTAAAAGTATTCTAATAAAACACTCAAAACAATTTCCACAATATTCAGTTCTCCTTTGAAATGCTGTTGCCACCATTTACAATTCTTAAAAACAGTAAAAAGCGCATCCTAAAAAATACATTGTCACAACAATTGATACTACTAAAATGACTTTAATTAGTTAGTACTTACTGTTTTCCTTCAAAATAAGGCTTAACACTAGCAGCTGTCAGTGAAAGAAAAAGCCAAATGTTGCCTTTCTCTGGAGCTTGGTAAATCTTAAGATAACAAAAGTTGTTCACTAGCTGCAAATTGGAGTAACCCCAGAAGATTAACTTGGCTATATGGGCAAGATTAGTAGCTGAAATAAAACTGCTGCTATGCAACCACTCTCAGAAGCCTCAGTGGTGGCAATAAGAGACACTGACTTGCTGGCATCCTAGCACTGCTGCTGTTCCCTTAAGACAGGGAGAAGTGTCACCACCTTTCACAGGAAAACACAGGGATGTGCAATGAAACTGCTTTATTTCTGCCTGTGACTTTTTCACATCAGCAATCACACAGGGATTAAAGGCAATATTACAGCAATTCTAAGTGACTAAGTCATTTTAATAAAATGTTATACAACTCACACTAAGAAAATGCCATCTTGTCAACTAGAAAGGACCCTGGTAAGAACTGTTTTATACTTGCTTTTCAAGTTTTAGTTTAATGAGTATATTAATCCATACATTTTGCATATTTTATTAGGATTCTACCTGAAAAGAAAGACTTTGTCATATATACATCATTCCCTTTCATATTCTTAGTATAATTGAGGAATTTGTTAGATGTTCAATAAGTGTTGACTAAACCATAACTGAAAAATTAGCAAAGAAAAAGGGAAAGGAAAGGGCAATTGAAAATGTTACACTCTACTTTCCAGTCATCACTGTAATTTGAACTTCAAACAAGATGGGAAACTCCAACAACAAAACAACAAAAAGTTTCAAAGTGCTTTACAGTTAACACTTTCTATATGGGTAATTTCTCTCTTTTTTTTTTTTCTTTAAATTTAAGCATCAGAGAGAAAGAACGGCTTCTATCACAAATTACACTTCTCTAGCTTATAGTTAGCAAATCAGAATCTGTGGGCTTAGGGTCCAGTGATTTACACACTTTTTGGTTTGTTTACTTTGTTGCTGTGTGGTGCTGGGGATGAAGCAATGCCTTGAGCCAGCTAGCCAAAATCTCTTATCATGTGGTGCACCCCCAGCCCAGTGACCTACATTTTTAGTAAGCATTCAAAGTGATTCTTTTTTTATTAAGCAAAGTAAAACTTACTATGAAACTTTTAAACATACAAAACACAGAAATCAATGAACGCATGCCCAGAACTAAGATTGAACCAGCATTAACTAATTGATGTTATTATATATTACATTATAAAATCTAAAATATGTACATTATAACATGTTAAAACATGTTAACTGATATGTTAAAATTTGCTAGATGGGCAAATGAGAAGATATGTAACACATTCTTATTACTAATAATATGCTTTATTTTAGAATATCATCATTTATAAACAATGCTTTGTCAGTTCTTTTGATTATCTTCCTGCTAAATTATCTCAAGCCTTTTACTTCCAACTTTTATGTATCATCTTTTAAAATAGGATTATTGAAGTACAATATACAAGACAAAATTCACTACTTGTAGCTGAATTTTGAAAAATGAACTTGATGAGTTTTGACAAATGTACTCCACAATGGCAATACAGACCATTTCCATCACCCCCAAATTTCTTCACACTCTTTTCTAGTCAAATCTTTCCTCTCACTGAGCTCCTAGAAACCACTAATCTGATTTATTCCTATAGCTTTATCTTTTATAGAATGTCATAGAAATGGAATTATGCAGTATATAGTCTTTCACTTTTCATAGTTTTTTGAAATCTATACATTTTGTTTCATATATCAATGGTTTGTTTCTTTTTATTCCACTGTATGGTTATAGCAAAATTTGTTTGTCCATTTGCCAAATGGGTTGTTGCAAATTTTGGACTACTAAGAATAAAGCTGCTATAACATTTGAATGTCTTTATTTAGATGTGGTCTAGGAACCACTGAGTTAAAAGTTTGGTTGGAAATTCAGAAATAATAGGAAGAAAGGGTAACTTTTTAAGGGGATAAGTTTAATAGGATGGAGTTGGGGAAGGATACTGAGAAGGGAAGGAATCTCTGATGCTTTTTTCCTTTGACTATGAAACAAATTTAGATTTCTCAGTTACTATCCTCATTACTATTCCTATTTTGAATTTGAATAAAATCAGCACAGTCTCCATTAGTCATAAGAAAACACACTCACTGATAATGAGGAGCCGAGGTAGCCTACAGAATTGAATATTCCAGGTACCCAACTTTTCCTCTTTAAACACCAGGTTTTGTTTTGTTTTAATACTTTTGAGGGCTTTTCTACTTCAGATGGACTGGATATTTGGATTACAAAAATTTGGAAAAACAGTGTAGAGAATTTTCTTTTGCCTAGCTTCCCCTAGTCTCACATAACCATTGTATAATTATGAAAACTAGGAAGTTAAGGTAGATGCCACAGCAACATAAATTATAGACTTACTGGAAGTTCACCAGTTTTTCCACTGCATTAGTTTTCCACTGCTACTATAACAAACTACCACAAATGTGATAGCTAAAACAGTACAAATTTATTATCTTATAAAGTTCTGTAGGTTAGAAGTCCCACACAGATCTCGCCTGGCTAAAATCAAAGTTTCAGGAAATCTGCTTTCCTTTCTGGATGATCTAAGGGAAAATCTCTTTCATTTTTTTGCATTCCTTTACTTCAGGCCCTTTCTTTCATCTTCAAAGCCATCAACATTACATCTCCGTGAAAGGTTCTCAGCTTTTGAGATCCCATGTGATTGGACTGGACCCACCTGGGCACTTTAAAGTAATTTTCCCATTTCAAGGTCCCCAACCTTAATTACATTGCAAAAGTCTCTTCTGCCAGCCATGGCATAAGATAATATGTTAACAAGTTCTGTGTGTTAGGATGCAGTATATATGGGGGTGTGTGTGTATTATTCTACTTTCTACATATATAGTAGTTTATGCTATCACTCTCTCTTGGGTATGTATTTAGGTTATTTCTAATATTTTGAAATTAGAAACAATATTTCAATAAATGGAGTGTTTCTCAAAATCTCACCAACTGAATCTGTTGTAATATTTTAATAGTTTTTGTCAGACTGAAAGGTGAAATAGTATCTCTATGTTGTTTTAAAGTTTGCATTGCTCTGAATATAAATGAGTTTGAGCATTGTTTTCATATTTTAGGACAATTTTTTTTTTTTTTTGGTACCGGGGATGGAACTTGGGAACTTGCGCTTGCCAGGCAGGTGCTGGAACCACTGAGCTAAATCCCCGGCCCCTTTAGGACAAGTTTTATGTCTTTTTCCTTAAAGAACAACACCTCCCTCCCCATATACATGTATAATTTTTCTACTGAGTTTTGTAATTTGGCCCTTGATTTTTTAATATTTCAAAAATTTGTTGTGGATATTTTCTCCTGATTGTCTTTTAATTTGTTATGCTTTTCTTTTTTCTTTTTTTGCCATCCAGCTTTAAAAAAAACTTTTTGTATAGTCAAATTACCACTCTTTCTCTCTTTTTTTAAAAAAATTGTCTTTAGCAGCTTTTCAGTGACCATTCAGTAACCCTATATTCAGGTTAAAGAATCCACTCATGTTTTCTTCTAGTAGTTTTTGACTTATTTATTTTTACATTTAAATCTCTAATCTATTTGGAATTTACTCTTATGTCAGATGTGAAATACACATCTAACTTCATCTACAGTATTTATTTCAAGTATCATTGCTCAAAAAACCATTCTTGATTTCTCTAATAATACTTGATCTCTCTCACTTATTATCTAAAACCTTTTGTTTATACTGCTGTTTTCTTTTGTCTTGACCTTAATTAGTTCTATTACTATTTTATATATCCCTACTGAATCTTAACTACTGAAGCCAAATAAGAATAAAAAATTGAGCACATTTTCATATTTCTGCAATGCTTAGCACACAGTAGAATACTAATATATATTTGCAGAATACTAATGATGATTAACCTGGATTATTAAGAAAAGTCCTATTCATTTCAAAATGTAGGGAAATATCTAATACATTTGAGGAAAAAAACAAACCACTTAAAAGTTTCTTTTCTTCTTCTTTTTTTTGTGGAACTGAGGACCCCAGGGCCTTGTATATATTAGGCAAGCAATCTACCACTCATTTATCCTCCAACCCCCCTCTCAAAATTATTAAAATAAAACCAAATATGGTATTTAAAGAGGAAAGATTCAGTGTTTGGAATATTCACTTCTGTATATTCATCTCAGTTCCTCATTATCAACGAGGTATATATTTTCTTCTAACTACCACAGACTGTGCTGCTTTTACTCAAGTTCAGGATATGAATAGCAAGAAAAATGGTTTAAGGAAATAAAAAAATAAGGAATGATAGGTTAAAACTTAGAGAACATTCTCCCAAAGTGAGGTCTATTAGACAACTGGACAGTCTCCCAGAAGTTATCACGGAAGCCTGAAAAAGCATTAGATAACATAATGTAAAAGATTTTTTTTTTAATCATCGGGGAGATGGACTAGATGGATTTAATTGAAGTTTTCCATCTTTTATTTGTAGGACTCTAAGAATAATAATATCACAGATGGAGGGAGATTGAAGCCAATTAGTTATTTTAAAAAAATAGAAGCCTTACTGCCTCTGGTGAAATAAAATACACATAAAATCCGTATTATGGATGGTGGAAAGCAAAAGGATAATGTGAACAATAAAATTACTAGTATCTACCAGAATATACTATTTTTTGAACAAATGAGGGAAAGAAGGGAGAAATATAAAATATGATGAAAAGTATGGTGAATCTTTAAATTTTAAAATGCAATGACAGTAAAAGACATTGCCATTAATCCCACTTGCTTTAAACACACTTATCCACTGTTCTTGCCACTTTCTGAAGCAGTTCTGGAATTCCTTTTTCGCAGTATCTTCAGTTGTGATGTCATGGCTGCCTCAATGTTCTAAATCAATTCAAAATGTTTACCTTTCATGGTCATTTTGACTTTGGGAAGAGCCAGAAGTCATATGGTACCGTACTGGGTGAATAAAGTGGATGGGACAAACCATAATGTTTTTATGAGCCTGCTTTTCCATTGGAAGCATGCATCAGGAGTGTTCACCATATTTCTGATCACATATTGTAGAGACAATTACAAAAGAGTACTTCTAGAACTGCTTCAGAAAGTGGCAAGAAAGATGGGATAACTGTGTTTGAAGCAAGGGGGAGTATTTTTATAGGGATTAATGATAATGTGTCTTACTATAACAAATTTTTAAAAATTAAAACATTCACTATATTGTTTGATCCTTAGTACAAAAAAATTCACTATATTTTGATCACACCTTGTACATTATAGAAAATATTTCATTAGGTATATTTATATTACCTCTAGAGGATATTTCCTAATTGTACTGTTTCTAATACTATAAACCTTTTTTCATTATGAATTCAGGCAACAAAATATTAAAAATTGGTCCTCAGTGTATATAGGAGTCCCTTTTAACTGCAAAAAGACTATAAAGTATTCACATAATATTTCAATATAAGAAAAGAAATCAAAGGCATTAGAAGAAGTCAAACAATTTCTTCTTGGTTATAAAAGTGTGATGTAATAGCTGAATATGAAGTAAAAAAAAAACCAGTTCTTTTCATTCATTTGCCTATTCTAGGTACAAATTCTTAAATGCTAGTAATATTAAATCCTTATACTGGTACTATGGAAGAATTAAAAAGACAGGGTAACACAAGCCCTAAATATAATAAGATCAGAAGAGTTCAAAGTCTTTTTCAAATGCAGCCACCTGATTTTCATGAAATATGCTTTTGGTCTCAAATGGGCAAGTCAGTAGCCAAGGCTGCTAGGACATACTATCTGATTTGACTTATATTTCTGGTCCCCCAACCAATTTAATTTTTAAACAGTTGAGAGGCAGACCACATTCTTACACAGCCAATTATACCTTCAATGAGAAGGAAACACCTAAGAAAGATAGTTCCCCTGACTCATTCTTTGTCATTATTCTCATAGGGCTTCCAAAAAAAAGAAAATTCCTTCTACTCACTATATTCCACCCTTAATTTTATTTCATTTAACAGGTTAATTGTAGAACCTTAAAAAAAGTTTACAATGTTGATTAATCCAAAACTATGAGCCAATCAAAAAGCTACTATGGTGTGTGAGGTTAATGTCTTTGCAATGTGCATATCTTGGATAATCACAAATGCCACCTATCCACTTAAGTTTTTATACACATATTAGGAAGAAAAAAAATCAGTTCTGAGGCCATAATATGAATAAGATATAGTTTTGGTCTTCTAGAAGAGTGGTTTCTAAATTGTTTTGACTGTATGAAATGAATAAAATGTTGCTGAGTAAGCATTCCTAATATATTTACTTATAAAATATAAGAATGTTCTGATGTATGATTATTACTCAATAACATAAAAAATTTTAAAGGGTGAAATAACAAATCAAACATTTAATATGTTCTTTCTAAGTACCAAATGGATTACAGGTGTGCCCTCTGAGGTGCACAGAGCCCATTTGGGATGCCATCAACTAGAATATCACAGACCAGGGAAGGCAAATATACAAATAATAGCTCTACGATATAATAGTATCAATGATACAATGGATAAAATACTTCACATACTTCAGTGGGAAGACAGAGAAGGTCAAGGCTAATGTTGCCTCAACGGGGCACTGGGGCTGTTTTTAAATGATGAAGCACTGCAGGAGGGATAGAAGGTGGACTTCCTAGGCACTATTGTATAGAGACCTGAGAAAACTTGTTTGGAGAACTCATAGGGATGATATGATGAAACATGGGATGTAGAGAGCTGGAGGTGAAGAAGGCAATATTGGGTATTCATAAATGAGTCTGAAAGGGTAGGCCAAGGACAATGAAAGGCTCTCTGTTAGAGTTATCTTTGCTTTTTATCATTCTGTAACAGCTCAACTAAAAAGGCTTCAGGAAACTGATGAGTTTTGAAAAAAAAGGTACTTCTGTGTTAACACATTCAAAAGAGGTGAAGGAGGAGGAGAGGAGATGAGCAGAGAAAGAATCCACTGTGTAAACCAAATAAAATGTTTAAAATTTGGTCATGTTCATGGACATGGGATTGTACAAAGCTACTGAAAGTCTTTAAACAAAGGGGAGACAAGTAATGAGGCTAGATTCTAACAGGACCACTCTAGTAGTAGTATAAAGGTTAAAGAGTGTGAGGAGGGACTGGAGGCCAGGAGATGAGGTAAGAGTTTCTACTGTACTATACAGGTCCCACAGCACAATTAGAGGGGCTTTGTGCAAAATGAAAATGCAGGGGCAGCTGTTCAAAAATCAGGAAAACAATGACAATAAAGATACTACAGTAGAAAACTTTTCCAAGTCTCTCCACCTGCCATGGTGCTTTCTAATTGCTACTTAATGTCACACTAGTTTGGATATCCAGCATATTTAAGGAAAGTGGAGCTTGAGTCGACCACTTGGCCATCCTGACACTCTCCAGGATATTTAAGGATAAGCGGAGATCTTTACATATGCCCAGGGCCCTAACCCAGGCCCAATGCTTGCCAGGTTCCTCTTTGCCAGTCACTAAATAACTGCGTCATGCCCTGTCCCAGGGCAGCGATGTTAAGCCAGGCTTTTTCCTTTTCCACTGCTGTCACTGCAATTCACCAGGTAACTGGATTGGGGTGAACCTGAGGCTATTCCCACCCCTGACTAGTGACCGCTAGCTACCTATCATATATTCCTAGAGCTGATGGTCAGGCCTACTCCTTCAAGCCCTGCTCCAAGACACCACAGAATGTGCAGCCTAATCCCTCATGCTTGTGTACAGGCCCTGCAAGGGTCAGAGAATAACAGCTGTGGTGGGGTGAGTAGAGGAAGGGAGGCAGGCAAGAAGAAAGTGGGCAGTAGAGAATCCATCCCAGGGAGGCAATGGGCCACATAAGCCTCTGTTGATTCTAGGTCCCCATACATGTTATTTGTCCCACTGGACTTCAATCATAAAAGAAATCCAAAGATCAGTCATTAAGGATTTCAATATAGCAACCACAAAACACTGAATGCCTTGTACGGGGTTTTCTGAGCACAGGAGCTAGGTTCTGCACTGGCCTCATGTTCCTGAAGATTACCTTGGTACTGTTTCAGGGAAGGAATAACAAGCACTGATAACTGAAGTCAGTTAATTGCAGTGGGGCTGGAAAAGAGGGATGGATGAACTTGCAGTGGTCAGGAAGAAGACCTGGTGACTGATTTTGAGAACGAAGTGTGTATTATGTCCTTTAGGGTTTTTGGCTCTAGGAACCAAAGAAATTTGCAGTACTACTACAAGATTAGAAATTAAAGGGGAAAAGTCTAATTCATTGCTATACAGAAGTCACAAAGACTATCCTAATATGAGATCTCAGCATTGTGCCATTCAATAAGTCTACATATAAAAAGCTTTATAACAGAAACAGACTATAAGGTGAAAAAGGTCAATTTCTTTAATAGTCATGAACTTATAGAAGAAATTACAGAGTATACTACATAAAAATATGAATAATTTTTAAGATATGAAAATTTGTTGATAATTTGTAAAAATTGAAAAAATTCTACATATATGACACTGTTACACTTTTTTCTTTTTAAACTAAATATTATGCTTTCTATTTCCACATCCTTGAGTTAAAGTATATGGTATTAAATTCCTTATAGAAGGCAAAATTATGGTAGTTTACATAAAAATGCAACTATGCAAATCAGTAGACTACCTACAAAAATTTTATAGAAAATAAGCAGTCAATATATAATGTGTTTTGGTGTCTCTAACTCTCCCCTCAAATACATTTTATTTAATCTATCTAAAACATCTCAATTTGTAATGAATCTTAAAAAGTTTTAATAAGATTTTATATTTTTACCCTAAGCTTTCTAAAGCTCGTATTCTAATTTAATAGTTTTGAGATATAATTCATATACCATAAAATTGACTCTTTTAATGTATACAATCCAGAATGTTTTTGTGTACTTGAAGTTGTGCAATCATCACCACAGTCTAATTCTAGAACATTTTTATTACTTCAAAAGAAACCTCACACCCATTAGCAGTCAATTCCTGTTTCCCTCTACCTCAGCTCACCACAATCTGTTTTTCTGTCTCTGTAGATTCGCCTGTTATAGACATTTCATATCAATATGGCCATACAAAAAGTAGCCTTTTGTGCCTGGCTTCTCTTACTTAGAATTTTTAAACGTTCATTCATGTTGCAAATGTATCAGTACTTCATTCCTTTTTATGGCTAAACAGTATATCATTATATGGATAGATTACATTATTTATTTATTATTATTTTTTGGGATCAGTCAATGTATATTTGGGTTGTGTCTATATGTAGCTATTATGAATAATCACACTATGAACAGTCATGTAAATTTGTGCAGACACACATTTTCTTATGCATATACCTAGGAAAAGGAAATGCTAGGTCATATGTAAAGTGTTTAACCTTTTGAGAAAGTGTCAAAATGTTTTTTAAAGTGGCTGTACCATTTTACATTCTTACCAGCAGTGTATGAGGGTTTGTTTCTCCCTATTCTCACTCACACATATTATTGTCCTCCTTTTTATTACAGTCATCCTAGTGGGCATCAAGTGCTGTCTCGGAGTTTTATATTTCCCTGACTAATGGGATCAGGATCTTTTTATGTGCATATTGGCCATGTGTTTACCTTTTTGGGATAACTATTTAAATTCTTTTGGAAGCTTTTCTTTTACCAGCTACTCAATATCCTGACCTACTTGGGTGAATATTTCTCATGATTTTGAGAGCACTGTGTACTCTGCAGTTTTTGCACACAGTACAATGCTCCACTTGAGCCATGATGGTGCTGATTTAACTGTTCTATTACAGATTTTTCCACCTTCTTTAGCTGTCAATTACAGAGGGAGGTGTTTTGAAATTTTCAATAATACTTGTGGATCTATGACTTTTCTTTCAGTTTTGTGTTTTTGCCTTATGTAGTTAGGTGCTCTGTTTAGTGAAATATGTATTAAGAACTATTCTTGTTAGCCTTTTATATCATTATATGATCACTGTAATCCTTGTTTACTAAGAGGTACCAATTGAATAGTGTCAAATTAATATGGTTTCAGCATGTTTATCTGTTTGCACAATTTCTATTTATGTTTTTATGTTTCTTATATTTTAAAAATATTTGCATGCTTTTCAGCTGATAAATAAAAAGTATTAAATTAAAAAATACCCTGGCCAAAAGATCGTATTGCTATTTTAATCAAATAATCCCCTTGTGATGAAGTTCCTTTAAAATGAAATGTAATGTAAAACATAAAAAGCATCTGAAAATCTAGACGAGTGGTACTGGCACTGATTGTAGAATTAAAGGGACCTACAGTAGGAAGGCATCTTGGAGGTATTATTGTTTACTAGTTATGCTACCATTTTGCTGAGTACATTTAGGAAGGACAAAAGTAACTTTTTTGTACAGTTAACCTTAGCAAAATCAAGAAATTGTCAAAATTTTCTTTTCATATTTCTAGTTTCTTAACTTCTGTGAAAGAGGAAAGCATTTGATAACAGTTGTATGTATCAGCTATACTTAGTGGTTAATTACATGCCCCTTGAAGCAGGCATTATTAGCCCTTGGAAATATTTCTCTCTAAGTGTAGACTGAAAAGTGGTGTGTCCCCCCTCCCCCATTAAAGCCAAGAAGAAATACCCTTGTTTGGAGCAGAGAGGGGCTTTAAGAGCCTTATCTATAAGAATGGCTATAAGTGAGTGCATCCCATCTTCTCAAAGAGTTCTCTTCCCCTGGGTAAGATAAACTGTAATCTAAAGTCAGTGCTGCAGCAAGTCTATTTCTAGGGATTACCATAGTAGATTAAGGAAGGTTTCTTTTACTCTGATTCTTTCAAGTAAGATTCTCAGCAATATTTTCTGCCAAGTCTGCTCCCTTTTCCTCCGGGTATTTTCCAATTCCCACTCTGTCCCCTCAAGGGACTGTATCTGACCTTATTCTTTTTTTCTATGCTCTAAGGCTCACAGAGTTCTAAATTGTATATTTTCTAGAAAATTTATCATTAAATACCCACTATGATTACAAAATGATTTAAAGGTATAGTTAATATTTAATTTCTTCAGACCATAATTTTTCTTTTCTGACATTTCTATGGTTATATTATTTCTACCTCTGGCAATAACATGTTGATAGACATAATATGAATATATATTTCTATATTATATATTCATACACATATGAACACAAATATACTCTTTACTAAAAGAGAGATCACTGCAGGGTGATTCTATTACAGACTTTAACTCCTCACAGATGGTCAGTGAAGAGAAGGAGAAAAGATGGATAAAGAGCCTTTAAGCACCAGGGGAAATAACTTTAACTGTTCCTCTGGAATATAATAGCAATGATAATATAAAAATTGAAATAGTTTTGCAGCTTGGATGCTATGAATTCAATTTCATTATTTTACCCCTATGAAAGATTCTTAGCTAGTCAGAGGTCACTTTGCCCCAGCAAAGCCAAGTACTTTGTAAATTTAAACTGGTAATCTGAACCGACCATAGCAAGCACAGATGAGCAACTAATATGAAGTGCAATGATTCATATGCAACAACGGGTCACTGAGAAAAAACTGCTTATAAGTTTCTTATGTCAGACTTCAAGATGAAAAGAAAACCACTGGTGTTTACAGGTAAGACACTAAAATGAGTTCTTAATATTTTACCTTTAAGACAGTTTTCAACCCTACATTGCACATTAGAATTATCTG
The DNA here is from genome assembly GCF_000247695.1 of Heterocephalus glaber. The sequence goes on from NW_004624771.1 coordinate 3,885,830, forward strand.
AAACCCTGTTTAAAAATATAAGATGACAGGTACGATAGTATACACCTGTAATCCCGCACCCTGAGAGGATGAGGCAGGAGGATCACAAGGGTTTTTGTTTGGGTACCAGGGATTGAACCTGGGACCCTGGGCTTGCGAGGCAGGCAATGGAGCCACTGAGGTACATGCCCCCCGCCCCGGGGGTGTGTGACAAGTTTGAGCCCACTCTGGGAAACTTAGAGATCTATTGAGACTGTCTCGAAATAAAAAAGAGAGAGAGAGAGAGAGAGATAAAAACCAAAAACATTGACCAAGAGGTAGGCAGATTGGGCTCTATACCAGAGGTTATGACTTACATGGTCTGAGGTGGATTCTAAGTGTCAGCATATTTTTTGAAGTTCCTTAAAGAGATTTTTATGTAATACCTAGAGATGAAAGGTTTGGATAATAAACACCTTCTGGTCTTTACTATGTGGGCATGAAGCTCTGATGATATTTAGTTTGGAAAGGCACTTATGTAGATTTTAAAGGGGATTCTATGCAAAATGAGATCAATACCAACTGAGCCTGATGTCTTTATGCCTGCAAAAGGGCGTATTTCTTCTTAGAGGATTTTGTAACATTGTTTATGTTTTATTTTCCCGACTTTTACTGTCTTCTAAAAATGGTGAAGTTTTTGTCTTTTGACAATCTTTATTTGATTGGGAATGCTCAGGTGTGACAGTGATAGGAATATAAGGAGGGTTACATAGGAATATTCAGCTATTACTGCCTTTGTTCAACTATGCTTTCTGGTTGTCTTGGCATATTTCGTAGTCCCTGAATTCTTTCAGAGCTCAGCTCAAAGCTAATACAAATGAAGCAGCTGTGGCTGCATTGTGTTTTAGTGACATGGAAGGCCAACTTGGACCACTGTGTTATGGAAATGAGAACACTAAGCTGAGCACCTGGCCCAGAACACAAGCAGCTCTCTTTTGGCCAAAGCCAAACTGATGGTATCATCAAAGTGGAAGTGATACAAACATCATAAATATCAACAGTCATTTTATAAATGGAATATGAGGAAGTTTGTTCTAAAAGTTCAGACACTGGGAGATAAGTATACAGAATTATAAGACACGATCATTTTCCCTTTCTGAATTAAATGCAAGTACCTGGATAACTTAAGATAACTCAAGTGTTCCTCATCACCTTTGCAAAATCATTTAAATGTAGTTTTAGCAATGTATAAAATATATGAAGAATGTTTTATTTAACGGAAAACACAAGTATATACAAGGCAAAAAGTCTAGCAAGGTGTAAAAGAAAACGAAGTATGATCTTTTGAAAGAGGCAAAAACTATTCAAATGACTAATGACAGTTTTTGGAGAATTTAACAGTCAAAACTCACATCTGCAAAAACTCTGTGAGCATATACATGTGTATAATACCTAAAAGCTCAAAGAAATACTCCTAAAAACAAACCATTAAAGAATTTTATCCAGTTCAAGTCTCCAATATGAGTACACACAGTATACATACATAAAATACCATAGCTCTGAATTCCAATGTTAATTAAAATTTCTTTTTGTTGAGATAAAAGATCTAACCATTCTGCACAGGCATAATTGTTCCAAATAATATCTTATTAAATGCTTGTTAAATGTTATTAAATATTTATTATTCCATTTTACGAGACATTTCAGTAACACCAAGAAAGCAAGCATGAGATAAACTCATTCTATTTGGATATTTCCATAACTCATGAATATTTTATTCATTTAACAATTATTTGTTGAGTATTAACCATATGTAAAGTACTGTATTAGACACTTGAGGGTGTTACAAAGATGATCAGATACTGTCTAACACATTGTGTTGTTAATAACTTGTATTACCATGTTTCCCACTTCTTTATGAATCTGGTAATTTTTCTCTCTTGTTACCAGATCACAGGCTCCCTGGGAATGGAAAATTCTGTTTTCATTTCTGTTTCCCCAGTATAAAACACAGTACACCAAGAACGTATCAATAAATGGTGAATCACTAAGTAAGCACTCAATAAATGTGTAAATAATTTCAGTCAGGACTTGTTAAAATCTATTTCATCTGGTCTCAGTAAGTCTGAAAATTGGGAAGAATAAGGTCCTTTTTGAGGGTATACTATTATATCTTTGGGGAGTCCACTTGATGAGTGATGAACTTAGTGCTCATCAAGTAAAAAAATTTGAATCTGAGAATCATAAGTACTTGTGCTGAAATATCACTTCTCTCTCTTCATAAACTTAAATGGAAATGGATATTCAAAATACTGTATAAATAGTATAAAGTTAAATACCTCAAAGTTTGGCTCCCTTTGTGCTACAGACTTTCTCTTACTCAGAATCTACAGTTATTAATTCCATAAACATTTTGTGTTCTCCTGAAAACATTTCATACTTCTAATCAGAAATATATTTAAGTCATATTAACTACTGGTATTACATGGAAACTAAAAAAATGGAAATGTACTTTTACAGATATCCAAATAAGTACTGTAGTACCTCATTTAGCTAGCATATGTTGGTTCCTCTTCAAAATATAAATTACTTGGCCAGGGATGTAGCTCAGTGGCACCGCACCTGCCTTGTAATCGCAAGGTCCTGAGTTCAATCCCCGGTACCAAAAAATATATATGTATATAAATTACTTGTCTATATCTACTATGATCAAGGAGTAAGGCATTTCACAAATCAGATTTTTCTGGAAACAAGTTTTATAAACATTATATACCTTTAAGATTTTAAATATTTTCAATGGGTAATTATCACATAATATACAGTTAGTCTGAAAAAAACAGCATGACAAATATAGCACCATTTTTTCTTAATGATTCAGGATCATCACATCAATGTCACTTTCTATACTATGTACCATCCCAAAATACAATGGTACCCTTAAGTTTATTAATAAATGTAAGGCTATTTGCTTTTGTACTAAATGGATTCAGATTATTTTTATGCTTCCTTACCCCTTTCATTTTCTCTGCTTCCTCCCTCTACTCATGACTTTTTTCCTCTTTCTTCTTTTAATCAGTGTGTTCTGATGGTTATTTTTCAAAAAACTAGATTAGGGCCTGTCAATGGTTAAATTCTCCCAGGAAGCTCAGTGTATGGATTTTGTGACTGCAATTTGCTGGCCAGAAGCCCTTTCCTTTCCTATTTTATTTTTTGTGGTCCTAGGATTGAACCCAGGGCCTTTACACTGAGTTACATGCCCAGCTCTTATTTTATTTTTTTATTCTGAGGAGGGACTCACTAAATGGCTAAGTTGCCCAGACTGGGCTCAAACCTGTACTTCTCCTGTCTCAGCCTCCCAGAGTGCTTGGATTATAGGCATGTGCTTAGCTTCCTTCCTCATTTTTCTTAAGACCACTAAATGGGTACATGGTTTTTAAGTAGTGCTACCTTTCACATATATGCACATTATTATGCTATAACTTTTACTCAAGAATGATTAGTCTAATTATTGAGATAAATCTTAAATTAACTATCAATTTATTGTTTAAATAAATGAAAATTGTGATTCATAATTAATTCAAAGTTTGAAAGTCTGACTATAAGAGTTGGGATGGGACATACTTCAGTGTCACCATATTGCAGGTAAATATTCTTCATTTATTAACTTTTTATAAAACATTTGCCATTTGGTTCTAGCATAATGGTGTGAAAATATCAAATTCTAACTGAATCTTAAATTCAGCTAAATATAGTATTAAACTCTGTATTTGGATAGTTTCACTATATTGGTGTCTGCTTCATCAGGAAAATAAGAAGAGCATGGGAAAGGAAAAAATTGCTTATTCTTGAAGAAAATAAAATATAAATTGCTACATCTATGAAACAAAGAAATTTATTATAAGACACACTGGATCTGATGTTTTAAAATTCCTGCCATAATTTGATTAGAATATTAATCTAACACTCACTTGTGATTTTTAAAAATGAGAAAATTTATTAAACTTTGTAAGGTATCACAGAAACAGACATGCACAAAATGTACATGCCCCTAAGGTGAAAGAAGAGGAAATTTTGTTGCCTGCAGTTAATACAAAAGAAAACACCAATTTTGTTTAACTTACATGTCAAATGTCAGTTTATACACTTCAAAAAGTCAGTTAAACTTAAAAGGTTATCCCAACTTAAAAAAGAAAAAAAGTATTGGAATAAAGAAAGAATGCACCAGGTAACTCAGCTGAATGAAGAAGAAGAAGAAGAAGGGGGGGGGGAGGAGGAGGAGGAGGAGGAGGAGGAGGAAGAGTAGAAAGAAGAAAAAGAAACGAAAACTACTTTTTTTTTCCTAAATAGAAATGACTATTTCTACTTTACACTGATTTTTATTGTACCTAGAATAATGACCAACCTCTTAAAGCAATCTTTTCAAGCATAACTTCTAGTATGTTTAGAAAGTAAGTACATTTCTTGCCCAATAAACAAAGAAAAGACTTAAAACTGGGTTACTCAGAGTTATAGCACAAACATCCAAAACCAGGCCTCCACCTACTGGCCAGCTGAGCTAATCACCTATGGCCCTTCCACCTCAGCATACTTTTGTGCTAAATGTTGGTTCTTAGTACTGTCTGACCAGTCTAAGGAATTACCTTCTTTCAGGTTATTTCTTAAGCACTTACACTGTCATCTAAAAGATCACTTAAGCAAAACATAGGCCGGTTCTCAGGATTAGAATGCAAAACTGTCTAATTCTCTGTGAGTTTTCTCTGCAACTTTATGAGTCTTATCACTCTCTGCTTATGATGCAGCACTGGAAAAAAAAAATCCCTAAAAAAAGTCCTACCAGTATCTTCACAGATCTGTGATAGGTTTTAGCTAGCAACTTTGATAGAAGACATCTGCAAAGATTTGTGCTCTATAGTTTATAGAAATTCAAATGTAATAATGTACTTAGTGATATATTTTGGAAATATTCCACAGGTAAAAATAACATTCTTTAAAATTAAATAAGCCTTATACTGGAAGTAGTGGTTATCAACCACAATTAATCTATGTAAGTTGATAACGCTGTCCTTTAGCCTCAGTATTATAAGGAAACTTTTGAGGAACAAAGTGTTTGGATTCCTTAGTAGCTGTCTCTAACTCTAAGAGGAAGGGAGAAAAGTAAAATATTCTTCTAGAGAAAAGAAATACTTACTGGTACTTTGAAGGGTGAGGTATTTGCAGTGTCCATGGAACTGGGTTTCTCTGATGTACTGGTCCCTGAGATACTCCGTCTACGGGGGGACCTTTCTGCTGGTACCTCTGGGAAAGAGGAGGAAAGTTGAATCATTGTTAAGAACCCAAAATTTAAGATCTTTCACTACATTATAAAATTACTGCTCTTTTACAAAAAAATCCATTTTTTTCATTTGTTTTAAAAGTGCATTATATTCTATCTCGATATAGTTTGCCCCTACTTTTGTGGTGTTTGACCTATAAAGACAATGGACAGACTTGGTCAGGGTTAAGAATCTGCTTTAGTGTGACAACTCATACCTTTAACTGTGCACACATAAAAATAATTTCCTCTGTGCTATGATTATTTTCACTTAATCTTTGTATCTTGTAGTGTATAGATCAGCAATGCAGGAGTTAACAGAATCAAAAGAAATTTCTAAAATTCGTATGAACAAAATATAGTCTACTGTTACACATGATTTGATGGTGTATGCACAAGGGTCAAAGTTCGGATCTGTGAAGATAAGATGATTCACCAGACTGCAACAAAAGGGCTGTGAGAAGACTGAAAGCTGCTGCCAGGATAAAATGATATATATGCCTATGCAGATATAAAAATAGATCAGCTTCTCCTTGTTCTGGCAATCTGACCTTACTAAGATCTTACTCTGGAATCTTAAATTTGTTCAAACTGACCTAACAAGCTTAAGATTTTACAGATGATGTGATGCTCTCTAATTTAATTACTATAAACTGTATTAAGGCTACATATTAAGATATTTTTCAGAGTGATATATATATATACACACATATATATGCACATACATACAAAAACACAGATGATAAATATATATATATTATACCTTTATCACAACTGCTTCCCATCTCCACTTCAACTGACAGACATATAGGAATCCAGCTTCTCAGACAACATTAGATAATCTCAACATGGACAAGAAAAAAAACCCCACATTCTAAAAAAAGTATTCTGTGTTATCTTTCAGATCTTAAAAAATAAGGTACAAATGGTGACTCCGGAGACTGACATTTTGATTCCTGCTGTTCTCCCTTTAAGATAGATGCAGTTTAAACTTCCATTTCTGGCCTCCTGGCCCCTGGGATCCGTGCTACTTCCACTTAAGAGAAAGCGTTTTTTCTCTCGCTCCCTCCCTGTCTTGCTCTTCCCCCTCCCTTTCTACAGCTTGCAGAGAGAGAGCAAGTGAGAAAGAAACACACAGGTCTGCAGCTATTCATTCAATCAATCGTTCCGACTGCACATTCTCATTAGTTACTTTCAGGCTATTAACAGATGTCCAACCACTGTTTCCCTTCAGTTACAGAAAATGTCACTGTATTACACTAATCTGCTGCAAGAAAAAGCATGTACTGAAATTTATACTCAGCTAGTGCTAAAAGGACACCATTTTATATAGACCCAGGAATGCACACAAATCAATCCCCCCCTGCGAAAACCCAATTGGAAGGGCTTACCCTATTACTATTGGCATGCCAGACATTGATTTTCTTTTCCATGACTAAATATATCTTCTCTGACAACTGACCAGTAAGATATAAGCTAAACCATAACATTCCTAATGACTGAGAAGTTGACATCACATCTTATATGCCTGTAGTTGAACAGAGTTCTACACTACTACTGCATTTTAAAATTATGACAAATAACTGTAAGTTTCTCAACTTTTCTCTAACCACCAGTAGGTAAATACGCCTTAATGTACAAAACCATTTTCAGAATTAGGCACACATGACTTCTAATGCTCATCTCTGAAAAAAATGGCAGTACAATTAGCTCAGATTCATGGGAATGGTACAGAGGAATTTAAGCAAATCAGTTTGTAGGAGCACACAACAGCCAGACAGACCTTCAGACTCCAAGGATATAACTTCACAGATTATTCAAGTGAGGTGATTCTATAAGGCACATGGGGAGAGGAGCTGGAAAAGGTATAAGAAAACCTCATCTTTTTTCCTGATAACTATTTATAAAGGAACTGTGACCTTATATCAATTATTAAGAAAAAAATGCTGGATATTACAATATAGGATATTTTAGTCTCTCAATAACTGACAGTGAGCCCAAACTGAGAGAAAAGTAAGTTTCATTATCTAGGATAAAACAATCTAGTAAACATTTTCCTTAAAATGAAATGTTCTAGCTAAGGAAAAATATTAAAACTCATTTTCTCACTTTTTCCAATCATTAATGATAGTTTTCAGGCATATGAACTCAACACTTTATCTGTTTAAAAATTATACTGGCTAATAAAGAACGAGAAACTAGAGAGATTTATAGCTAAGTGGATGCACATTGAAGCCATACTCTTTTTTTTTAATTAAATTCTTTTATTGGTACATTGTAGGTATACAACACAATTACATTTCTCATTGGGAATTGTACCTTTACATAATGCATCTTGGTTCTTACTTTTTCCCCAGTCCTAGCCCTCCCTTCACCCCCTTGACCCTTCCCTATTTACAAAGACTTTATTTCCATTTTTTCCATTTCTCATCATTTTTCCTTTCCCTTCTTTCCTTTCCCCTGCCCCTCCCACTACCCCTACCCCTTTGGACCTTTTCTTCCTATTTTACATTATCAATTATTCATTCTAAGCATTGGTACATTTTAGGTATACAATATAATGACATTCATCATTGGAAATTTGCACCTTTAAATAGTCTCTCTTGGTTCTTATTTTTCACCCTTGCCCACCCCTCCCTTCAACCCCTTTATTCCTCCCTATTTACAAAGATTTTGTTCCTATTTTTCCATTTTCTCATATTAATCCCATTCCCTTCTATCCTTTCCCCTAGCCCTCCCACTTCCTTCCCCTTGGCCCCTTTTCTTCCTATTTCACATTACCTATTATACATTTAGTCCTTATTTACACTTTCAGTTTCTCACACCAGAGAAACTATTCGGTATTTACACATGTGTGTCCTATTGATTTCACTTAAGATTATCGCCTCAATGTACATCCACTTAGCTATAAATGTCTCCAATTTCTCATTTTTTATGGCTGAGTCGTACTCCATTTTATAAAAAAACCACATTTTCTTGATCCAGTCTCCAGTTGATGGGCATTTGGGCTGTTTCCAAGTTTTAGCTATCACAAACTGTGCTGCTATGAACATGGGTGCACATATATCACTGTGGTATGATTCTTTTAATTCTTTGGGGAAGATCCCCAGCACTGGAATAGCGGGGTCAAATGGGACTTCCAGTCCTAGTTCTTGGAGGTATCTCCATACTGATTTCCACAGTGCTTGCACCAGTCTACACTCCCACCAGCAGTGGAGCAAGGTTCCTCTTTCCCCACAGCCCCGCCAGCATTGGTTATTGGTTGATTTCATGATAGCAGCCATTTTTTCTGGAGTGAAGTGGAATCTCAGCGTTGTTTTCATTTGCATCTCTTGAATGACCAGTGATGTTGAACATTTTTTCATGTATTTATTTGCTATTTCTACTTCTTTGTCTGAGAAATGTCTGTTCATTTCAGACGCCCATTTTTGGATTGGGTCTTTAAATTTGGGAGGTCTGATCTTTTTAAGTTCTTTATAGATTTGAGATAGTAGACCTTTGTCTGAGGAAGAGCAGGTGAAGATTTTTTCCCACATTGTGGGTTGTCTCTTCATACTGCTGGTGGTTTCTCTTGCTGTGCAGAAGCCTTTTAATAAGAAGAGATCCCACTTGTTGATTGTTTGTGCTAGTTCACAGGCAACTGAGGTCTTGTTCATAAAAATCTTTTCCTACATAGATGTCTTCAAGGGTTCAACCTAACCTCTGTTCCAACTGGTTCAGAGTTTCTATTTTAATATTTAGATCTTTAATCCATTTTCATTTTAGTTTAGTGCATGGTGAGAGATACAGGTCTAGTTTTAATCTTTGGCAAGTTGAAGCCCAATTTTTCCAGCACCATTTATTAAAGAGGCTATCTTTCCTCCAGTGAGGGTGTTTGGCTCCTTTATCGAAGATGAGATGGCTGAGTGTGTCTGGCATTGTTTCTGCATCTTCTAATCTGTTCCACTGGTTGAGGCCATACTCTTAAGTAAAATAAATAGGACACACGTGTAAATACTAAACAGTTTCTCTGGTGTGAAAAACTAAAAGTGTAAATAAGGATCAAAATGTATAAATGATATTGTGAAATAGGAAGGAAATGTCTAAAGGAGTAGGGGAAGTGGGAGGGGTAGGGGAAAGGAAAGAAGGGAAAAGAAAAAATATGAGAAAAGGAAAAACATGGAAACAAAGTCTTTGTAAATAGGGAAGGGTGGAGGGGGTGAAGGGAGGGCAGGGGAATAGGGAAAAAATAAGAACCAGGAAACATCATGTAAAGGTACAAGATCCCAATGATGAATGTAACTGTACTGTATACCTAAAATGTACCAATAAACTTAATGGAAAAAAATTATACTGGCTAAAGCGAGCTATCACATTTCAAACTCTAATAAATATGATGCTATACTTTTCCCCTCTACTTTCTTTCTGTATCATGGAAAAAAATTACAACTCTGTTGTAGCTTTTGGGATGTTATTGTGTCTAGAAAGAAGAAACTATTCTTTAAGATTGAACAACTGCCACTAAAGAGAGGAAAGAAAGGAAATGAAGTTAAATCAAGTAGTGAAAAGAGGATTACTTTATGTTGATTTCTCAACCCCACACAATACAATTTATCTTTTGACACTGAAAAGATCTTTGAAATATCCAGATTCATTAGTTCTCAGAAGATTCATCCCCTAAAACAGTGTATTCTTAGAAACAAGGTAGCAGCCTTAGCAAGAACAAAATGGACTTGCTGAATTAGTCACAGGCAGCTATGTGTTTTAAACTGGTCCTACTACCTTTAACTTTCAATCTCCAAGCAGAAATGAAAGCTACTATCATCCCCTTAAAGCTACATTTCCGCTGAGTTGGTAGGACAATCTCTGCCAGTTCCATCAGGCCAAAATTAAATAGATTTCTCTCCCCTACCCCTACTCATGCTACATACTATTCTGTTGCTTTTTCTTTTCATCAAGTCCAGTGTCATTTTTTTTTCTTTGCTTTTATTTGCTGTAAAAGTAGTATTCCTTTCATAGTCACAGTTTTTGAATTGACTGATTGATTGCAGTGCTAGGGATTGAACCCAGCGCCCTCTGCCATGTTAGGCAAGTGCTATATCATTGGGCTACATTCCCAGTCCTTTCTAAAATTTTTCAGATAAGGTCTCACTAAGTTGCCCAGACTGGGATCCAACTTGCAATCCTCATGCCTCAGCCTCCTGAATAGCTGGAATTATAGTGGTGCTCCACTGCACCTGGCACAATCATTTTTACATATCCTCACCAGTAACTATAAGTCTCTGTAAGACTTACCAATAACTGTCAGAAAAATATAAATTACTTCAGTGGATAAAGGTCTGAAACTGCTTCATTCACTGTTTCATCTTTCAAATCATGTATTTTCATCTTTGGATTGAAAGAGAAAAGGCCTAGTTAAGTTTTAAATTTATCTCATTTCCCTTGCCACTGAGTATGAACTAAAATGTGCTGACAACTTACAATGATGAGAGATAACCTTCAACACAGCTCCACATTGGATGATGTATTGAATATCTGGGTACTTTTCTTGGCATCTCTACCAATCACCTATGTGATTCTGTTAAGGCCATATTAACTTTCTTGTCCTGGTCTTCAGCATTTATTAAATTGGGCTATTAAGATCAAAAAGAGAAGAAGAAAAGATTAACGAGTTTACAGGTGCAAAATTAGATTGTTGGAAGAAAGGACCTCCCTTATTCTGAAGTGCAATAGTATTATATTGAGTGTTATCTCCTCAACATATACATTTTCCTCTATGTCAATATGCTTTCTCTGAAAAGTATGGCAAAGAAATTGATGGTTAGATATTTATAGAAGCAAAGGTAGAGGATGCGTCTGTCCAACAATTAGAAGTTAACTTTTGCCTTACAACCTAATAGTGTATTCACGGCCTTTAGTTCATTTGGGGAACAAATGCTAAAAAATTCCTTGATCTCTTGTCAGAAAAGGAAATAACTGTGTATTTGGGAGAATCCTGAATAATAGTTTTCTGGGAGACAATGAATTCTAAGAAATTATTATTTTCTTATTTCTGCATTTGTTAAAGTTTTACAATAAAAATATATTGCTATAATTTGTTTAAAATATAGCATTATTTTAAAAAAATCAGATTACCATTTCCCATATATCTCCTACCTCTGTATGTAGCATATGATAGATGCTAAAAATATCTGTTATATCAATATGAGTGTGACTAAAAAATAAAGACTAGTACCATAAAATATAAAACAATTAAGTTTGGCTTTTAGTTTCATCCTCCACAGACAGTGTTGATGAACCAAATAATTTTATTTGCCCATTAAATTCATCTAGGCTATTCAAATGCTCAAACTCACCAGTATCATAGCTCTTTTTGACTTGTACAATGATTTACTGTTCTTTCTTAAACATGTAATTTCAACTTTATAAAAAATTTAATATATATGTGCCATATTTCCCCTCAAAACTATAATCTAGTCCTGAAACTAGCTATTTGAGGGTGGTAGTTATTGCTACCAGTGCCATACCTTCCTCTTTAAACTTATCCCCTACCATCATCTTACCTCTACCCAAGTACCAGATACTTAGGTGTAGGGATTTAATAAATATTTCTGAAAATCTGTTTAAATCCAGAGCTCTCATGAACAAGCAAAAATTATCAATTATGTGTGTGCACATGCATTATTGTAAACTTGTATTACATAAGCACTCATTTATTAAATGGGAAGAAGACCAAGAGATGGAGGAAAGGAGACAGGGGAGGAGAAGGGAACATAAAAAGAATGAAAATGTGTTATGTACATGTACCAACTCCCTGCCACAAATTCAATCATTATGTTCTACAAACATGTACTAATAAAATTACAATTTAAATAAAAGTGGCTCTCACTTTCTCCTAATTCAAGTCTGCAATGCCCTTAGGTCAGCAAATATTATTTTAGCTACCGCTGCAATGCGGAAGGAGAGAAGAAAAGGGAAACAAGGAAAAGGATAGGAAGAGTAAGAAGGAAGGAAAGAGAAGGTGGGAAGAATAGGGAGACAGACAAACCAACTACAATTTACATTTTGGGCACCTTGAGTTTGCGCAATAAAGTTTATCATTGGAAAAATTCATTTGTTAATTCTACTCATGTTTACTGAGTGTTTAATTCTATATTCAGATTAAGGAGACTTGAGTAAACAAAAATTTAAAAAGTCTGCTTTTGTGAAATCATATGAAGTTAGGAAGGCAAATGATCCACAGTAGTGAATATTAGAAAGTGGTAAGTGTTTTAGGGGAAATAGTAACTTCAAACGGGAGTTGCACTGAGATGGTGAGGTGTGAGTCGGTACTTAAGGAGGTGAGGAAGTTAAACCTGAGGATTTATCAAAGAGGAAGCCTTTACACAAAAGGAAGACAGTACAAATCTTCTAGGGTAAGTGCACCAGGAAGGCCAGTGGGACTCAGCCAGTGGGTGGGGACAAATAATAGGAGCTAACTATGAGAGAAAATGAGTCTGTATGCTCAGATCCAGTGTCCTGCATAGGCCTACGTGGACTTCAGCTTTTTACTCTGAAATGAAAAATTACCTGGTCAAATACATTTTACTAAAAATAAAAACTCAAATCACATAGAAATCCTATAGAGACATTTAATGAAAAGTTCACAGACCACTACATCATATGCATAATTAATATAAATAACATAGTTAAAATATTTTTCTGATGTCTACCATTTTTTAGAATTAGTTATCATAGCTTAAAAACAGAGAAAATGATTTTACAACTTTGAAAGAAAAAAGATGTACTACAAAATCAATTTTAGCAGTTCTTATGTGACTAATTTGTCTAGATGAAATATTTTGTGACAATTTTAGCTAATACTGAATGTTTGTTATGGGCCAAGCACTGAGTGTAGTATTTTTTACTTAGTCCTTGGAGCAGTTCTTGAAGTAGTAACAATTATTACTCTTTTTGATGAGGTTGGAGACCACAGTTAAAAGGGAATAACTTTAACAATACTAAAGTAAGTTTAGGAAATTCAGCAAGAAAGGTGAATAAAATGTAGGAAGAGATTTATAAGGTTTTAATTTGATGAATGAGATATAGAACCAAAATGTCACATCAATATTCTCAAGGTAAGAGAAAATATTGTGTGTTCACAGATATAGATGATTTGGCATATACAGTATGTCTAAGCACTTCATATTAATACCAACCCAAACCAATTTTTGATAATTTTTTATATAAAATGTGAATAAATCTAAATGTTTTGCCAATTATAATTATTCAATAGCCCTTTTAATAATTTGATATTGTATTTAGGTAACATACTCAATGTTATTTTTCAAAGGGGAATTCTTCAAGTCATTTCAAAAATCTAACATTTCAACCAAACATGACAAAAAATTGAATATATACCAAAACTTTGTATACTCTATTCCAACATGTATAGTGTTGCCATGACTGATTTCATTTCACTATAATCTATTTTTCTTTATATTGTAGAAATGATAACAACATTGAAAAGGAGGAGATAAGTTAGTGGCTAAGTTACTAATGAATAAGATAAGCAAATACCATCTTTCCATGTTGTGAATTCTGAATTAGGAAGATTTTTCTCCCATTGGATGCACTGAAGACATTTAAGAAACAGAATAGGAGGACGGAATAGTTGTAGGAAATGGATTTGTACTTCTTCAGTAAAAGGGTAGCTTTAATACACGTAAATGGCAAAACATGAAAGAAAAAAATCACAAAAATGAAGTTTCATATTATTTTTGAAAGACTCAATGGGACCTTAAGGATGGAATTTAAAATAAAACAGTATTAAAAGGAAAAGTGACAAGAGCAGAAAAGAAACATCACCTACTGCACTTACATAGCTGCTAATGGTATAGCACCTGAGTGTTTTACAGACTTTAATTACTATGTTTAGTAGGACATTTCCTGATGCATCCCACTTTCACTGTTTTGAACCCTATGTACCAACCATCACCAGCATTCAGCTGCTCTGAAATACAAATCCCCAGAGCCACTTTAATTCATCCAATTTGTATCACTTAGACAGCGATACTTCACTCAAACAAGCAGTCCTTTCAAGTTTGTATGTCTCAGGCACTCCAATACATACAAATTGGTGCTAAGTGCAGAAATGTGGTGAATTCTCAAAGACTAAAGCTATCCAGTCTACCTTTCTTTTCTTTGCTTCAATACATGTATGTATTATTATTATTATTTTAAAAATATTTGTTCTTGTTAACATAGTAGGAAAACAAAGTTCTCTCTAGTCAAGGAATCTGAACACCACCCATCGTATTGTATTTCTTCAACTTAGGGCTTCACATACATAATGATGTGTGAGATGGTTAAGAATAATTTTAGTGCAAATAACACTCAACTGAAAAGGCTAAATAAGAAAATAGCTCAGAAATATTTGTGCGATATATTTAAGTTTCAGATTATAAAATATAGCTCCAGTTATCTTATTGATAACACCCAGGCATCTTAATGATAAAAACTTCACAATAATAACTGTAACACCAAACCATCATTTGTTATGCCTTATTACATGTTAAATATTTTATATGAGTTACAGTATCTCTTTAATCAATAATCCTTTGGAGTTGGAATTATGGTGCCCACTTCACAGACATGAAAATAAGGAAATTTTCTAGTACTCTGTCCATGTTTGCTAATGTGTCATAATGGAGGAAAACAAGACACACAGCCATATAATTCTAGTTTTCTTATTTCTTCCTAGAAATAACTCAAAGAACTTTAACAATATACATACAATCCTTCATACTTTAAAGAGAATTAAGTCATATTCTTATGAGGGGTTTACTGTAAACTGAAGCCATCAAGAGAAACTCAAGCCCGGAAAGCTGATGTTGACTAGAATATTCTCACCAAGAAACACAGAGAGGTGAGGCTATGTAGTAAAGAGGGAGAAAGGTCACCCACTTAATAACAAAGCTATAAAGGTGAAAAAAAATGGAATGAAACAGGAAACAAGCTGCAAAGAATATTTACTTCTCGCCACCTGCTTTGCAAGCGCAAGGTCTTGAGTTCAATCTCCAGTGCCCCCCCCCAAAATCTATTCTGATTCCTTGAATAAAAGTATAACAAAAATTCTCCAAAAAATAACATGGACTAAAATAGTCTTCCTATTTGACAAACTGTAGAAGACAAACAGAACAAAAGCATGAAGATCTTAGGTTTTGCAAATAACAACTTCTAAATAACAAAGCACTGTTCAGCTTAAAATGACTGTTTTTTGAGTTTTTCAATTTAGTTATTTGTAAGATTTAAAAAAATCTCACAACTTCAATTAGCAATAATTGCGCCTCGGATAAACCTCGTTGGCTACATATGACAGTGCCACTGCGCAAAGCTTCTCACAACTTCATTTTGGTGAGTTACATACTTGTCAATTTCAGAACTGTATCTTTTCAGATGTCTACAGCTAGGCTCTAAGACTTTTACCTCAACTTTTTCTAAAACTGATATAATAATATACTTCATAATAATTAGGAGTATAATATAATGTATATGCACTAAGATCTTTAAACTTTTTCTATAAAAGATTTAATAATATAATTGGGGTATAATCTTAGATTTATCCACACCACGATCTCAGTATTTGCTATTACAAAAAAGAGAGATTTAGTTCTTGATTATGCCAAGGACTTTCAAGAATAGTTTTTGTATTTTTCCCAGGCAGACAGTAACAGGAGGTATTGAAAAGAGAACACACAACATAGGTTACTTGGAAAGCTAGTAGCCTACTGAACCAGTAGGCTCATCTGAGCCCAGGAAAGAGGCCAGCCTGGGCAACATAGCAAGTCCCTGTATCAAAGAGACAGAGACACACAAAACATACAAATATGTAGACCTGTAATATAAATATGAAAATATAATCATTTACTGAGAACTAAATATGCACAATGCACTGTATAAAAATTGTTTTACCTTCAGTATCAATTAATGAAGGTAGTAGAAAAGAGAGGAATCTATGATATTGGTTTGTCCCTCTTAACCACCATACACTGCCAAGTCTGTCTTTGAAATGTCTGTCAGTTTCATTTTGTCCTCTATTTCCACCACCATTTATCATCCTAAGGTAGAGCTTTTTATTTTCTCATGCAGATTATGGCAAGGACCTCCTAATTTATCTTACTGACTCTTGTCTCTCTGCTTAATGCTATCCTGCTCACCATTACCAGATTAAACTCCCTAAAACATTACTTCCTTGATGCAATTACTTTACAAGACAGATCTTTAGACAGACAGGCATTTTAATCACCTGGTCCTACCTAATACATTTACTCTTTTATGACAATTTCCAATGATTTGCCTGAGTCAGATAATCTCTGTTTTCAAACTTGCCACACTCATTCGCTGGTGTCCATCTTTGCCAGTGGTTTTCAACTACCTGCCAAATCTTAGGTGACTTTCAATTCATCTACTTGCATAAAACTAGACCTAATTATTCACATTTCTTTGGTTTCTAATTAACAGGTTTATATAAGTGCATATTACTTGACAATATGTTCTCTCTTTTTTGGTACCGACCAACCTAAACTGTATTCCTAATACTAGTATTCTGCAATTGAGGGCTAAGATTTGAATAATGGTGATGTCTAAATTTTCAAAGTTAATTCTAATAGAATTATCTCCTGTTTTAAGTACTTCTCCCCACAATGTTTTCCTAAGTCGTTTGCACCCAATGTTGCTTTGTTGTGGGGAGTACGAAAATAGGATAAAAGCTAATAAATAGTAGTACATAAATTTTAACTGAACAACTAAAAAGTACTTAAGAATACTTAGTCTGGACTCTTAAGTTTCTTTCAATAGACACATGTGCATATAATTATGATTCTATTGGGTTGAAACATGAGGACTCACCATTTTTGTAGGCTACAATGGTGAAATTTCAGTAATTCCGTGTTTCAATTTAATATATAATAAATTAATAAAATTTCTAGCTATTTAAACTTTCTAGCTATTTCTAATTCATGCATGGAGTTAAATTCTACCATCTGGTCAAGTTTAAGAATCATTCTTCTTTATGTACATTAAACTGAATCTTCAGTTTTAAAATTTTGATAAATAAACTTTATGAGAAGTGAGGTTTAACAAGTTTGAAGTTTTTTTCTTCTATGCATCATTCTATTTAAAAATTACAAATTTTATTAAGAAGTATATATAAATATAAATTAGGTTTAAGTTTGGTATCTTCAGCTTAATTTCTTTTAGCTTTTTAATTGTACATTTTGAAAGAATAACTATTCTTTTCTTCCCCCTAAGGAAATCCCCTAAACAAACGATGTAAGACAAAAAGTGTAAGGCAACCATGACCATAAGGTTCAATATGGATCCAACTGCTATGCTTAGATTTCAGTATAGTTCTTAGGTATTTTTTTGTTCTACAATTTAGGTACTTAGAATGCCAATTTATTCATTTGATATAAGAAACTGAATTATCAATTATTTGAAATATTAAAATGTGATCTAGAATCCATTCTTTCTCTGAAGTTAAGCTACATGACAAATCAATCAGTAATCAGTGGCAGATTTTAAAACTATGGACTTAATTTTTAAAATGATCACTGGCAGCAAGTCTGGTTACATTTTATTACTTCTTTACTGAATTTTTATAAATTACATTTTTATTTAAAATGTCCATTTTGTTTAAATTTCCAAATATATTATCATAAAGTTGTCTACAACAGTCAACAATTTTCAAGTCTCTAATTCTGTAATTGTTTCCTTTTTTCATTTGGGTGGTGTGGGAAGTCAAAAGCCAAGGCCTTGCATATGCTAGGCAAGCAGTTTAGCACCAAGCTACACTCTACAATTCTAGGACTGTTTATTTGTACTTTCTCCCTTGATCAAATCTTGACAATTTTCTGTTTTTATTAGATGTTTAAATGAAATAATTCTTGGCTTTACTGATTCTATTATATTTATTTCTATCTTCCTTTTCATTACTATCTGCTTTTATCTTCATTCTATCTTTCCTTAATCTTTCTTTGGGCTTATTCTTTCTACTCTTAACATATTGAGTTAAATGCTTAGCACTAATTTCTTCCCCCTTTCCCCTTTCCTTCCTCCCTCTTCCTTCCTTCCTTTCCTTCCTTCCTCCCTCCCTCTTTTGTTCTCTCTCTCTCTCTCTCTCTCTCTCTCTCTCTCTCTCCTTCTGAGGATTGAACCCAGGGCCTTTGCACTGAGCTGCATCACCATCCCTTTTTATTTTGAGACGGGGTCTCACTACGTTACTATTTGCCTAGACTAGGCTTGAGCTTGTGATCCTCCTGTCTCAGACTGCCAAAGTGCTGGGATTTATAGGTGTGTACCATCATGCCCAGCTCATAAGTAACCTTATAAGTAACTTTGAAAGCTCTCTCAATAAAGGTTTTTAAATTAATTAACAAATTTAAAGTTAATATTATTATCATCATTATTCTTTCCAGTGCTGGGGATTGAAACCAGAACCTTGCATTGAATTGCATCCCCTTTTTTATTTGCAGCCCTTTTTATTTCTCATCTTGAGACAGGCTCTCATCTCACTAAGTCATTAAGTTGTCAAGGCTAGGCTCAAGCTTGCCATCATCCTACCTCAGCTTCTCAGAGTGCTGGGATTACAGGTAAGCTCCAGCATGCCTGCCCTTAAAGTAATTTTTTTGTTACTGATTTCTAACTTGGTTCAACTGTTATCAGAGAATACAACCTGTAAGACAGAAGTTTGCTGAGATTTCTTTTATGCCACTCTATTGTCACTCTTTATAAAGATCCCATACATGTTTCAGAAGACTATCAAATTATTGGAGTCAGGAGTCTATCTATGTCTCTTAATTCAAGCTTGCTGTGTTTAAAAAAAGTCTTCACTAATTTTAATAGATAAGATTATAGAATTATCAATTTCTCCCTGCATTTTAAAAAATTCTTGCCATATAAAATTTGAGCCTTTTTTATTGGGTATATGTCGGGTTATTATATCTTTCCTGTGGTTTTTATACTTTATCATTATCTTAGGGACCTTCTTTAATCCGGATAATGCTTTTTGGTAGTCCGATTTTATTTCATTTTCATGGCTACACCAGCTTTCTCTTACTTAGTATTTGCCTGATACATCTTTCCCCAAACCTTTACTTTCAACTTCCCTGGCTCTTGTGTTTTAGGTGTCTCTCATTAATGGCATTTAAAAGAAGAAAGAAAGAAAAGAAAAGAACTGCAAGCCAGGTGTGGCGGTATGTGTCAGTAATCCATCACACTACTCTGGGAGGCTGGGGCAGGAGGACTGCAAGCTTGAGCCCAGCCTGAGCAATTTAGTGACTTAGTGAGATCCTGTCTTTAAAAAAAAATTTTTTTTTTTTTTTGGGTACCAGGGATCAAACTTGTGACCTTACGTTTGCGAGGCAGGTGGAACCACTGAGCTAAATCCCTGGCCCTTAAAAAAAAAAAATTTTTTTTTAAAGGACGTATATCAGTGTGAAGGCCCTCAGTTGAATTTCATGTCACAAAAACAATAAAAAATGAAAAAGGAAGGACGTTAAAAACCTTAACAGAATTGCAGTATGACATTTTCATAATCTGTTTTTTGACATAGATTCCATTTGTACCATCTTTTTGTGTTTTCTTTTCAAATGTTTCCTTTGTTTTTTCCCAGACTGATCAAGTTTTTGAAATTTCATTTTATCCCCTGCTTTTGAAATTATGCATTCTATTTCTATTCTTTTAGTAGTTGTCTTTAACATTTTAACGTGTTCCTAAAGTCTAAAGCCAATCATGATTTCTATCTTTTTCTTGAATAATTTAACAACCTTAAAAGACTTCAAATTATTCTCTTCTGATCTCTAACATATTACTGTTAGCCACTATTTCAGTTTTATCTTATCTTAACTGTGGTTGCAAATTCCCAGGGGATTTTTTTCCTTCTACCTCTTCCACTACTCCAGGCTAAGATAAATAAATTTGTCTATTTTTGTCAGTGAGCATTCTCTCTCCTCTTACGTGCACTTTCACTGAGGGTTTAACAACTCATTGAGAGATCCAGACCTACGGGAAGAATGGGATGGAATTTGCAGTTCTAAATCTTCACTTTATTTGGACTCTTGGCCCATTTCCTTCTTACTGGCATTGAAATTTAACCCTCTAGCATTTTTAGATTACCAAATGCCCCCAAGAAAGTTTACTATCTGAATTTTAAATTTTAGTCCCTTTTTTTTCTTCCTGAGGTTTTCTTTTCCTTCCTGAGCAGTCAGACATGCAGATAAAAGTATCTTACTTTATTAGTATGAGATGTCTAGCTATTTCTAAGGATAATTAATTTGACATGTTATCAGAAATGAGAGTTTGAATGTTTCTCTCCTGATGTTAGGTTTAATTTCAGGAACTAGATAAAAGTTGCCAATACCAAGTAATTGACCATAGGCATGATCATTTAGAAACTTACAAATGTTTAGGATTTGTCAAATTTGCACTTTTAAGCATAATTATCCACATAGGTAATGGGGAAAAAAATAAGAACCAAGATTCATCATGTACAGGTACAAGTACCCAATGATAAAGGTAAATGCACTGTATAGCTAAAATGTACCAATAAAAGAATTTAAAAGAAAAAAATCCATAATTATCCTATTAATTTAATTCATATTAAACTACTTAATGAAGTGCAATGAAATCATTTAAATTCAGTTTAGAAAATGTGAAGTAGTACAAACTATACATTGAATTTTTTCTTCCCTATAAAGAACATATTTGAAAAACTTATTACTGAATAATAATTGTAAATTGAAATGAAATTTATAACTATGGGACAAGCGAATAGTAGAATGGGGGGTTGATCTGACAAGGTTGATTTCAACAATTTTGAAAAGGGCTGAATTTCAAACTTTTGGGCATCTGAGTAGCACTCACTCATTCAAGGAAACTTTTTCATTAACATCTATTATTCAGAGCTATTCTGGAAGATGCCATAATACTAATGATCTCCACCCAGCAGTAGCAACAGAGCATTAGATAGTTACACTAACAGCAACATAAAAGAGCACACAAATAACCAACTACAATGCAAGACTGGGTGTGATAAATACCACAAGATCCATATCTGTTACCTCCCCATTTTTCCTACCTTCCATTGTTAAATCTATGGATACACATTTGGTTCCTATAGGAGTTTCTCCTTTTTCCCTGCAAAAGGTTAATCCTGTGCTTTTCATTATAACCTCACCCCTAATCCCATGAAATATTTTTTTCTCATTCTCCTTTAAATTCAACATCTTGCTCTCTCCTCTACCTTGCACAAGTCTTCAGTTTTAAAAAGGCACAGTTTCCTTCTGACACAGACTTTTTCAAACAAGAGTCTTAACCTTTGGCTTCTACTGTCTCACTTGCTGTCTACCTCAGTATTATAAAATCTGATTTCTTCTTCCTCAACTTTCTAAAATAGTATTGATACTTTCAGAGGCTCTCATCTCCAGTGATCTTTCCTGAACACTATTAACCACATCCTCAACCTTGTCTACTTAAGCACTGTGACATCACCCCATCCTGGCTTTCTTCCTTTATTTATGGTAATTTACTCTGCATCTCTTCTTCCTCTCTACAAACTCCAAAGCGTTGGTGTTCTTCAAAGTCCAGTTCCATTCCTGTCCTCTGTTTTGTTTCTTTACAGTCTTTCAATAGTAAATTGCCCTCAGATGGTTTGAGTGTCAGTTATCATTCTTCTCTAGATACAGGGCTCCCAAATCTTGCTCTCTACCTGTTAATTCATTTCCAGTCACCAGATCTGTCTTTCTTTCTGGATGTGTAGTAATATGTCAAATTCAGTATATCTAAGTAGAACTCATCATCTTCCCTCAAAAACTGGCTCCCTTTCTCAACTCTTCTATTTCTATTAATGGCACCACTCTTCCTCCAAGTTCAAAATTATCTTTGGCTCATGATATTCCCTATTGCCCTAGTCTGTAGCTAATTTTGCTGACAGATCCTTTGTCATCTGCCACTCATTAGCCTGCCATGAAAGGTCTTAGAGTGAGCCCCCAACATCCTTCAAATATTATCTCTCACTATTTCTTTATATAAACTCCATACCTCTCAAGCCAGTTTACTCACTGGTCCTGAACATAGTTTTTAATGTTCCTCACGACACTGCTTTCTTCACTTGATCTTAGCCAAAAGCCCAAGAAGCGATGTGACACTGCTTTCTTAAGAAAACCCCATTGTTTTTATGAAAATCTTTTGAGGATCATGTTAAATCCTATCTTGTAAGGCAATCTTCAGAGTTCTTAACTGGAAATAAAGTCTCCCTTCTCCAAACTCCCAAAGCAATTTTGACCCGAATAAATAATTTCACAACTAGGTACTGTCTCATTTTATTTTCTCCATTGTTGTCTTGAATTATCATTTAGTCTTTCTCATTTAACTTGTACACAGTACACAGTTCATGTTTTATTCTAAGTTTTCGGGGAGAAACTGTTTCTCCACAGTTCATGATTTTTATGCTTCACCCAAGCAGCTTTACCTTATACTTCTTTGTATCTAACTGCAGTTCCTAGCAGTGTTCTTAAACACTGTATTTCCTCCTGCGCAAGGTTTATAACATGGATAGGGCTTTGGAAAGCTGTTTGGAAACTGCTAATAGCAGAAACAGCGTGTACAATGGGAGGAAAGGGAAAAGTCTGTGCAAGAGATAGAAAGTTAAACAGTTTAGGTTGTGGAGGTCTTATCCACCTCCCTCCTTCCCCACCAAAATGAACAGTGGAATTTCAGCAGAAGTGCCTCAGTAAATTTCACATTTTGACTTTGTCTGGTAGGTGATGAGAAAATCATGCAAGGTTTTGAGTAGAATAATGGACGGGCCACAGTTTTCTGAAGTTTCATCAAATTATCATTGTGCTAAAGTAACAAGAGGGCCTGAACATCAGTTATGTGGTTATTGTCTAGAAGTAAAGTAGTAGAGCCAAATCCACACAAGGAACTTTTTTTTTATCTCCCCTTCTAGAGGGAAATTTGCCTAAAAATTCCTTCAACAAAGAAAGCATCGTTTGATAGGTCCTTTGATACAGTTCCTCTTGATTTCTTTTATCCTATATTCAACATAAAGTAGACTCAACTTTCTATTTTTCCCTTGGTATCTTCATTTGGAAAAGCGTATTTTCATTAATGACAACATTAACAAGGAGTTAGCTCAGTGCTCAAACTATCACAAGCTGCATTTGAGAGTTTTGATTCTAGTTCCTCTGGAAGAACTTAGTAAATTCTTACTTATCCACAGAGATGTTTGCTACCTATGGTAGGAAGAAAACTATGACTATCCAAGGTTTAATCCTGCCATAGCAGAGTATGTCTATTCGTGTAGCAACTAAACTTTTTATAGCCCTTGAGCAGAATCATGGCTCTTCCTTACCTATGTTTAATCTATTATACACAGTAATTGGGAACTGATTACTTAGAACTCAACAGAATAATTTATAGAATTTGCATTTCTCTTCTAGGCAAGTTCTAACATCCTTTGTCTTTTATTATTCTACCTGTAGATAAACAGGACTTACAGGAATTTACTAACTTCCCTATCAGAGGACAGGAACAGGGGTGAGCAGGAGAACTGCTGTATGCTTTTTTATTTGCTCATATCTTATTTAATTGATAAATTTCTTTTTAGGTATAGTGAGATAATGGCCACAAAAAAATCTTAAAGCCTGATAATTAGAACTCACAAAGGTATTCAAGAGCAAAGGAAAAGATGCTTAATGATGACTCTCCCTTCTTTTTCTATGATGCACTAGGGTCAAAGTAGTTGGTTTCAGTTAGAGATATTGTACTTCTTTTTCTTCATGAACATTTCTCTAACTTATGTTTCCCTATACAATATGTATGTGTGCACGTGTTATGGGAGGGGAGGAAGCAAGATGAAAAGATAGCTTTCAGAGAAACTAAGACTTAAGAGGTACACATATTTCCTAAAGTCACTCAAATGCTCAAGTTAATGAAGCTTTCATAAACAAATTAAGACTAGGATTAATATCTAAATATATCTATCTAGTACAGAATTAGAAAAGACCTGATTAAGGTGACCTTTTACATCTAATCTGCGCAAAAATTATTTATAGAATGTTAAGACTGACAACAAAACTGAATTAAAACAAACAGAAACTTATGCTAAATTGAAGAAAGATGCTCAAATAATAATAGAGATGACCTGGCAAAAGACTATTATAGGTTTTAGAGAATATTCATGAGGAATTTATTTAAAAAACCCAATCAATTTGCCCATTCATAATAAAGGTATATTTAGGCAAATAAACTGAGATAAAATTTATAAGAATGATAAATTTGAAGCCCATCATTAAGAAAAAGAAGTATTCACAATAGGATTTTTGTAAGTATTAAGCTTTCCTATCATAAAAGATTGGATTTATAATATAACTTTCTTATTTCTTATTTATTTATTTATTATTTATTAACATGATTAGTAACTGCCAGTTGGAAATTTATTAAAAAGCATCTGTAAATGCAAAGTTAAAGTAATGGCTGGTCCATGTATTCTATTTTATATGCTCAGTAGAAATCCTTACAAATATTTTACACCTGACATAAAAGCTACTTCTTGATATGTATGTTGGCTTTTCACGCACACAAAGCCTACTCCCACTCTTGTACAGTAAGCCGCACAATCACTGTATTTAGAGAGTATAGTAAAACAATAATATATTTTGGCTGGAAGTTATCTAAATGCCATGAACAGCTGGCCAGATGACAGGGTAAGCCTTGTATGGACCTAGCACTCTTTGTTAAAGCAAAGCAAATTGACTCTTATTTCTCATAGCCAGAGTTGGTGGCACTATTTCTACATATACCAACAAAACTTAAGAAACAAACAGCTTAAATGTACTTTCTTAATTTTCCTCCTTTAAAAAGGAGGTATATTTAGAAAATTTGAGGTATTATTTCCCAAAGTGAGAAAAGTTTGGACAACAAAGAGTTAAAAGAACAAGCAAGCCCTACCGTACCCAGAAATGACAGAAGGCTCTTCTCCTCTTCGGTGCTACTATCCAACCAGTCCGCCACATCACCGGGGGAAAGGAGACTCATTCTCCAGCCAGAAAACTTTTCCATACAGAGCACAATTACTGAATGATGAAGTAGAAAAAAAAGGATACAGAGACTAATTCTTGGGGGTCCAAATCTTAAATTTCTGGCTAGGCTGTAATGATGAAAGAGAAAATGTGATCCTCTCTCTACTCTGAATTCTGTCTCTGTGACATCAATCTAATACAACGGTGGGGGTTGGGGGAGGAAGAAAACGGAGAGGGTTAAAAGACAGTGGTAGAAGAGAAGGGAAGAGATATTTGTCCTCTCTCTTGGTATTAATGCTTTAGCCTGAAAGAGAAAGCCAGGATAAAACTGAATAATGATTTGTGTTTAATGTCAGGAGAAAGCACAGGAAAATAAAAAATAAAATTCTCAAAGAAAAAGAAACAGGTTCCTATACTGGAAGAAGCATAGATAACCAGCACAATAGCTAATCAGTTAAGTAAAGCATATCATCAAACAAAAACAAAGACAAAAGAACAAATTCAGCATTTTATATTGTTCTGAGGAGAAAGGTTTTCAAATTTCCTTTCAGTCATCCGCCAATAACTGTGGCTCCCTATCCTGGTCCTGCTTTAGGTATTTCAACAGCATCCCAGCCCCCTTTATGAAGATTTCCTGTGAGCAAAGGCAGGTTGATAAATCTGTGAATAGGAAGCTCTCATCCCTCCTTTCTTCTCCTCCTCCTCCATTCCTCCCCCCACCTCGCATGGCGACTGCATTGATCTACAATAATGGAATCTGTAACAGACTGCCAACAGCAACATTAAGGATATTACAAGTTCACTTCAGAAGAATTCGAGCTGGTGGTCGGAACTTGGGGGCAATTCTGGGCTTCTAGTCAATAGCTCTGTCTTTTCTTTGTGGGGGCGGGGGGAAGAAAGGGAAGTATGTGTCTGTGTTCGCGTGTGCTTTTGTGTTTAAAGAAAAGAAAGCTGAAATCTGAAAGTAGAGAAGTAAGCTAGTTAGACTGAAGGCTCAGAATCTGCCAATAGAGCAAATGACCATTCTTCAACTCCTGTCATACTTACACTGTCTTTGTGAAGGAGTCAGATTCAGATGAATTCCTTACATGATTTATATTATATATTTACATAGTTTGATTTAAGATTACTTCCCAGATTTACATCTTATTAATAGGCAGAGGAAAATCAATCAGAGAGGTATGTTCAGAGACACAGAAATCACTAATATTCCTATTCTCTGGAGGTGGATTAGGCTTGCTGCTACAAGAAAACACTATTCTTAATAGTTTTTTTTTTCTCCTGCATTTGTAAAACATTAGCTCATTCCCCAATCTAGTCTTTCCTTCTATTCTGGCAGTCTGGCTTCAGTGAGAATTATCATTGTTCAAGAGTTACTACCTCCTTAATATATCCTGAACCCATACCTTCCTCTCTATACTGAAATGGGCAGGATAAAAGAAGGATATGAGGATATTTTACTATTTGATGGAATTGTGGTTCATGATTGTGTGGATAATCTACTCCCTACTCAGTGTGTACAAAGACTGACATGATACTTTCTCTTCTTTCCCTTTCAAAAAGAATACTGAGGAGGATGTTTTCCACTGCCCCCAAATACTAAGTAAACCCAAGGTAGATTAATATCTTCATATTTTGAAGTAGAAAATAATTGGAGACAGATACCTAACCTATTCAGGAATTATTAAGAGGTGGCTTCTTCCTGTCACCTCAAACTTTCAGTTGTTGTATAAGGAAGTGCTCCCCACCCAACTCTCCTCCAAACAAATAAAGAAGCACCATGAGACTCACTTTTAAAGACTGGTTATATATGACTAGTAATTCATTCCAGGTTAGAAAGCTAAGGCAACAGACCAGCTAGAGAAAGGCAGGTGAGGAGGAGGGGGAATTTGACTGTTATGGGTTGAATTGTGTCTCCTAACTATTTACCTTTGAAGTTTTACTCTCCTCTACTTCAGGATGTACCTTTATCAGAAATAGAGCCACTTTAGATATAATTAGTTAAGATGAGGTCATTACAGTGGATCATAATCCAATATAAATGGCCATAATCCTTATACAGACAGGAAGTTAGCCCAGTATGGTGGTGCACACCTGTAAGCCCAGTACTCTGGAAGGCTCAGGCAGAGGATCCAAAGTTTGAGCTCAACCTGGGAGGCAATGTAGTGACTTAATAAAAATTTGTTTCCAAAAAAAAAAAAAAAAAAAAGTTCAAAGGCCTTGGGTTCAATCCTCATTACCACAAAAACAAAAAATGAAACAGAAAACAAATTAGGAAATTTGGTCATAGATGTACATACAGGAAGAAATCCTAGTGAAGAGGAGGCAGAGATTCGAGTGATGTTTCTTTAAGCCAAGGGATATTAAAGATCACCAGCAAACTACTGGCAGCAAGATAAGAAGCATACAACAAATTTGCTCTCTCAACCCTCAGAAGGACACAACCCTGCAGATATCTTGATCTTCGGTTTATAGCCTCTAGAACTGTGAGATGAGATAATACACACAAGCCACACAATTTGTGGTTCTAAATTACAGAAGCCCTAGCAAAATAATATACTGAAAAAGGTGCAGTGCTGGAGTAAGGATGTAAACAAAAGATGTGGTAGATTCTTAGAAGTTAAACAGACACTAAAAAACAACTACTTCTGACCATGGATGCTGGGTCTCAAAAAACCAAAGAACTATTCAGTGGAAATGCTCCTAAGGACCTATTTGTAGAGGTCACATCCCTCAACCTGTGAGAGAACCCACACCTGAGCACCCACTCAAGGCATGTGAGAGAAACAGCAACGCCCACAAGAGGCCTGTAATTCTATACGCAGTTCAGTAAAGACTTCTGTATTTTTCTCCAATTGAATCTCCCTGCTCCAACACCAGAGGACTTAGAACTAGAAAAGGGAGGAACAGAAGTGGAAGAAGTGAAGGAACTGGCTAGGCATCTTCCATTCTGAGTTGATGTGGTAGTGGAATTAAATAGCACATGAGATAAAATTTTAAATTGAAGTTGACTAAATGAATTTCATTACTGAAAGTAAAAAAAATGATTGGCTCCCCACTGTGTTGTTAGAGATCAGCTTCCTAGCAGGTTGGCTGCACAACTTGGGGTAAGAACTTCAGTTGGAAAATAAACATTTCACTTCCCCCAAACACATCCTTATACCCAGAGACTGACTCAGGTGTTGAGAGGCCTAAAGTGTTTACAATTTATGAGCCTATCTTAAAAAAACAAAATTCTGTTAAAGACTAAATAACAAAATTAAAAGCAAAACACGGCCCCCCCCACTTCTATTTTTTAGTAAGGTCTCAAATGCTACAAAGATCTTAAGGTTTGGGGAAATAGAGGATGCTGGACAGGAGAACTTAATTCAATAATTAATTCAGTAATGTCCAATGCATATCAAAGATCTGCAGACATCTGTAACAAAATCAGGCACAGGTCACCTAAAGACATCATCACTTGATTATGGTGTACAAACTATGGTAATAACTCTTAAATTTGGGATATTTAAACTATAAAAATAACATAGTAGTCAAATAGATGAACTACAGCAACAATAGGAAATTATGATATAATTTTAAAGTGTCACCACTTTGTCTTTTATGTTTAGGTTTACAATCTTAATTTTTATGTAAGATATTTTACTTTTCCATATATACATCAAGTTGAGCCAGTAGCATTTATTGAAAAGATCATAATTTCCCCCATCACTCTGCAGTGTCAACATTAACAAAAACGCACAGGTCTATTTCTGAGTTCTTTATTCCAATGTTCTGTTTCTAATACCTGTGGTGGGCCTTGCCCCCCCGCTAGAACTCTTGAGTGCCTTTTACGGACATATCCGGGCCTGCTGCAAATCTACCCGGCAACAAGGAAGTAGCCCCAGT
>NW_004624771.1:3929625-3943070 GCF_000247695.1 Heterocephalus glaber
AAATAAGAACCAAGAGAGATTATGTAAAGGTGCAAATTTCCAATGATGAATGTCATTATATTGTATACCTAAAATGTACCAAGAAAATTAATTTAAAAATACTGCATAAAATTATCTTCAGGCTATGATTATAAGGTATATTTGAAATTTAAGTGAATTTCATATTTAGACTTGGGTCGCATATCCAAGATGCATCATCATGTAGATGTGAATATCCCAAACTTCTAAAAAATCTCCCGTCTGAAATACTTCCAATCTCGAGTATTTTCGATAAGGGATATTCAACCTGTACCATTTCTATTATGCATTTAGGATGGCAACATACCAGGCATAATACTAGAATTTAAAGAGTAGTTTGTTTATGATTAATATGTAATCTAATAAAATAAAAGTTTAAGTGAAAAGAATGGCATAAGCTGCCAGGAACTATGAGGTGTTAAGTGACAAGCATGTAGAAAGGTCTACAATTGGAAGGCAGTATTAAAAATGGTCAGTAAACTATCATAATGCTCAGGAAATATAATACTATTACATACCTAGAAGACTTAAAAGATAGATCATTTTTTGATAGAGATACAATTTGAGAAAAGATGTGAAATTTGTTAATAAAGAATTTTTTACAATTCAGGAATGTCATTAACTAGTGATAAATCTGAGGTGGAGCTACATGTTCAACACTTATTTGGCATCAGGATCCATTTAGTAATGTTTAGACAATTAGGTATTCTATTGTTTTCCATATTTTATCAAAAACAAATGGAATATTGAAAATGAAAATGTAACATCATAGAAAAAATAAGCACGGACCCCATTAATTAGTTTAATTGAAACAAAGATCAGAATTGCCAGCTATCCCAGAATTAGATTGTTGTTAGTGGGCTGCTGATAAACTCAGTGGCAAAGCATATGGCTAGCAAACATGGTTGTGGCTTCCATCCCAAAGAAACAGGGAGAGGGAGATGAAAAAGGAAGTGAGGGATGGACAGGCAGGGAGAGAGGGAGAAAGGAAGAAAGAAGAAAAGCAATAAAGGAAGGAAGCAAGAAAGGTAGGAAGGGTGGGATAAGAAAAGAGAAAAGGCCGAGGATTTATCTCAGTGGTTCCGGCGCCTGCCTCGAACACGCAAGGTCCAGAGTTTGATACCTGGGACAAAAAAAAAAAGGAAAAGAGAAAAGGAAAGAAAGGAAGGAAGAAAGATTGTCATTAGCTTCAGCGAAGTCTGTGATTAACTGTAAAGGGGGGTGTTTTAGTTATTTTCTTGGTGCTGAGATACAATACTTGACTCTTACAACTTAAAGGAGGAGAGGTTTATCTTGGCTTACAGTTTGTAGAAGGTTTCATTCCATGGATCACTAGGGCCAAGGCAGGACAGCATGAGAGAGGGGCATAGCAGAGGAAAAGATACTGAGATCATAATGGCTGGGGGAGGCAGACTGAAAGGAGGAGCTGGGGAGGGAAATAAACCCTTCCAGGACATACTCACAGGAACCCTCGTTTTCTGAGCATATCCCACCTCTTAACACGAAGTCACCTATAAGCCCTCATAATCCAGTCACCAGCTAAAAGCTCTGCCTATGAGTGCATGAGGCTCTTGAGGGACATCTAGATATAAACCCTAATATTCTGCTGCTGCCCCTCAAAAGACTCATTCCTATCCTTTTATGCAAAATGCATTTAGTACATCTCTAAGAGTTGCCAACATATTAACAGATTCAGCACTGCTAAAAAGTCCAGGTCCAAAGTCTCCTCTGAGAATTAAGGCAAACTCTTAGCAAGAAAGTTAAACACTTCCAAAATGCAATGACACAGGATAAACATTCTTATTCCAAAAGGGAGGAATAGGGGGTAGAAAAAAATGAGATCAAAGCAAAACCCAAACCCAGTGGGGCAAACATTAAATCCTGTAGCTCCACATCCAGCACCCAAGGCAAGTTGTGGTGAGGGGATGTAAACTCCATAGGGCATGGGCAGTCCCACCCCTATAGCATTGCTGGTGGCTATAGCCCTCATGGCTTCTCTCTTGGGCTGGCTTTGCTCATTCCTTGCAGCTTTCCTCATACATTCCACATTCTTGGTTTCTCCAACTTTCTTGGGTAACCACTGTATTTTTACCTTCCCTCTCACAGCTTCATGCACTACCCGCTCTGGTCTTTTTCTGAAATCTTAGTGAAAGCTCTCCTGTCTACAACTCTTGCATTCTACATGCCTATAAAATCTGCACCACATGGACAGCACTAAGGTCTGCTGCTGGCATGAGTAGTAGTCAGGCTGTCTGTGTCATGGATGTAGAGGACTCCAAGTACTTGGATGTTTGAGCATTATGAACAGAATCCCAAGGAACAAATTTCTTAGGTAGTCCTTCTGACCAGGGTGCTGTGGGGTTCTCTTCTCAAAGCAGTATCTTTCAGTCTTTCATTGTTGCAATTCTGAGCCTGGGAAGGGTGGGACCTTGCTGATTCCTGACATCCCTTAAGCCAGTCTTACTTTTGCCCTGATCCAAAATACTTGGCTTCTTTTTAATGCTAATCTTTTCAACAACCAACATCTCCTGTGCACCACCTTTGGAGGCACTTTCTTTTTGGCAAAATTGAAAACTTTTTAAATAGGCTTCTTCATTTTCAGTATAAACCTGGCTAAAAGTCCCCAACAATATCCATTCCACAGCCGGAATGCGGGATTGCCTTGAAATTTCCATTATTTTTAAGCTCAGTCTCCTGCAAAGTCTTAGGGCATGAGCAAAATGCAGACAAATTTTCCTAGAGTCTAACTGCTGATGGAGTCCTTGTTTCCAACTGAAACCTCCTGAGTCTGAGCTTCACAATCTGCATTTTTATCTGGATTCTGGTCTACTGGGTTTTGACCAGAATTTTCCATCAAGCTCAGCTTATAGCATTCTAGGGTTACTTCTTCAGCTACCATCTCCAAACCTTTCCAAACTCTTCCCATGAATCAGTTCCAAAAGCTTCTGAATCATATGGTCAGGTTGCGTCACACAACAACCCCATTCCTCTGGTTCCAAAATCTGTGCTCCTTTCCTTGTTGCAGGAACACAATACTAGACACCCACAATTTAAAAGAGGAAAGTTTTATTTTGGTTCACACTTTGTAGAAGTTTCAGTTCATAGCCAGTCAGCTCTGAGGCATGGTGGAAGGGCCTACGAAGATGAAAGCTGCTTACCTATAGCACCCAGGTAGTGCAGAGTGAAGGGCGGATCCTGGGAGGGAGATAAACCCTTCCAGGTTATGCCTCCACTGACCCTCTTCCTCTGACTAGACCCCACCTCCTAATAACAAGCCAACAACAAGCCCCCATAATCCAATCATCTTCCAAAAGCCTTGCTCTAGGGGGACATTTAGATACAAACTGTAACAGGGGAAAATGCAGCACAATTAAACAATCATGTACAAAGGCCTGGTATATATGTATAATCACACTTGTATAATTCTCCATCCTTGAGTGCAGACATGGCCTGGGAACTGCTAATAATATGAGATAGCTACTCTACTGACCAGGGCATATTGTATGGTACAGATGATGGTACGGTCACAATCATGTTGGCACGTGTGTTATACTGGATTTTATCATAGCTAACTGGAGTTAAGATTCTCTTGCTGGCTTTGAAGAAGTAAATGATCATGTTGTGTGAGGGCTGTGGAAATAGTACCTAAAGATGGCTTCCTCTATCTAAAAGCAATCCTCTGCCAAAAGCCAACAACTCCCCAGGGATCTTAGTCCTATAACTGCAAGGAAATGAATTCTGCTGACAGCCTGAACAAGTTTGAAAGAGGACCCTAAGCTCCCAATGAGGCAGATTTCCTTGATTTTGGCATTATAATCCCCTAAGCAAAGAATCAGCTAGACTCTCCCTGGACTTCTGATCTATGAAATAATAAATGGGGATTGTTTTAAATTATTAAGCTATAATTACATAGCAATACAAAATTAATGTAGTATGGTAAAATAAAAACATCAAGTTTGAATAAAACAGGTGTGATACAGAGGAACTAGTGAAGGTTGCTAGAGATTAATTCAGAAATTGAATTAACCTATACCTTTCTACTTAAAAACAACTAATCACATTTTAGTGGTTTAAAATAGAATGAATAGCATAGATAACCAAGGTTTATCAAAGAAGAGTAGGGTAATCTCAAAAGTATGCCATATTTGTACTTTTTGCAAAGAAAAAAGGAAGGAAATTGTCATTTAAGCCTCTTGCGTTTATTGTGTTGGCTATTTTCACATTTTACAGAAATGGAAAGGTATTTTAAAATGTATTATTTTTCTTCCAATGTAACAAAGAATCATGTGTCCTTTAAAAGCTTAGAAATGTTTTAACAACAAAATGGTATCAAAGCTAAGAATATGAAAAAACTCTTACAAAATTTGTCATTAATGCATAAGTATACATAAAAATTAATGTGTTTGGTATAAGTATATGAGGTATAACATGAGAATTAGCGATTTTTTGGGGTTTTTTTTGTATCGGGGATCGAACTCGGGACCTTGTGCTTGTGAGGCAGGCAGTGGCACCACTGAGCTAAATCCCTAGCCCGAAAATTAGTGTTTTATATGGTAATTTGAGCTTATAAAAAACCTTGTGCTTAAGTTCTGTATTCACATAATGTAATTTTATTTTGAGAATTAAATGTGTAAACCTGGCCTTTCAGATGCTTTCCCCACCTAATTTCTTTTTTTTTTTTTGGTACCGGGGATCAGACGGGTCCTTACGCTTGCGCAGCAGGTGAAACCACTGAGCTAAATCCCCGGGCCATCCCCACCTAATTTCTTATATGACCCTAAATGTAATGTCCCTTGCCTGTACATATAAACTGCAGAACTTTTAACTGACGACAAACCCAATGTCATGCCTCTCCTCCTGCATTTAAAACAAAAAACAAACCCCAACTTCCAAACAGTGTCACATCATCATCTTGGAAGCTTGCCAAGAGTTCTGGTGTATGTGTGTGTGTGTGTGTGTGTGTGTGTGTGTGTGTGTGTGTTAATTATTTATATGCTTCCAGCAAAAATGGAATTTTTTTCAACTTTTTACTAGGGTGTAACATATTCAGAAAAATGTACACATAAACAAAGCATATAGGTTAATAAATTTTCACAAATGGAGATTACCCAGGTAAGCAGTATCTATATTTAAAAAACAGAACAGATCATTACCAACAACCACAAGCCTCCCTTATACATTATTTGGACTAATTATCCCACTAATCACTATCTGGACTTCCACCATTCATCACTCTGTTGTACAAAGCAGCTGTTCTTTTTCATTACCATACAGAATTCCACATATTAAACAAACCACATTGTAACCATTCTACTACTGATGAACATTTGGGTAGTTTCAAAGTTTTAGCTGTTGTAAGTAGTATGTACTATTATGAGCATTTTTCTTCTACAGGTCTTTCAATGAATGTATGTGCACATTTTGTTGAGTACATAAATAGGAGTGGAACTGACAGGTCATAGAGCATGGTTCAGGTTTGTTTGAAATTGTCAAATAGTTCCCAAAAGTAACTCCACTTATAGCAGTAGGATATGAAAATTATTTTTATCATAGATACTGGCCAACATTTAGTACTTTCTGTTTTTCTCATTTTAGACATTTTGATGGGGGTGAGATCCTGTTTGGGTTTAAGTTTGCCTTTCTCTAATGACAACAGTGACAAAACTTTTTTCACATACAAAAGAGCCATCTGGTTTACCTCTTTCCTGAAATGAGCATTCCAGTCTTGCTTTATTCTCACTGATGTGTGGGAGTTTCTTATGATTGGTATTAGCATTTTAAAATCTCTTTTTTTAGGCTATCACATAAAATATAATATGAGCAATAGAGACTAAACCTAAAAAGCCTTGAAACAGTTCCTGTTCTAATGTAACAACGGTTTGATAGGGAAAACAAGAAAAAGTCTACCTTTAAATATTAATTGAAATATAATGAAAAAGGTTTATAATTTCTCCCAAGTATGAAGAAACCTACTGGGACACTGTCATAAATCACAGCACTTTGGATCAATAAAGTAGCCCCACCTTTCAAGTTCACTATTTCTCATTAATTAAAATTTGACTGTCAAACATATTTTGCTGTTTATCCAAGATGTGCTTCTGAGAAAAGCTAGTAAATATTTGCTTGGATGCTCTTTTTAAAGAGAGCCAGATAAAAAGTTTAGCCGCTGTTTTTAAATACCTTTCATCCAAAACAAAACAAAAATACTGTCATCGAGGACTGACCTAAGCAGTCCTTCTAAGGCACAGAAGACAAACTGCTATATTTCCTCTAGAACTCTACCTTTTATACTCCAATAAATTTCTTCTTCATAGTACATTTTAGTCTTGTATAAGCTATGAAGTATTTCAATGAAAGACTAGTTTTCATTTCTTGTAATGACAGCAGTAACTCCTAGGATCTCTTCTTTACACCATGCTTTTAAAAATTATTAAAGACAGTCTACATCACTTCTTAAAAATAATAAGAGAATGGTATAGGCTACAATTTAGGGGGAAAAGCTACCTTTGTTGAAAATTTAACCTATAAACACCAACCATGTATTGAGTGGTCTTAGAGGGGAATGGGATGAGTAAAACCAAAAATAATAAAAAACATATTTGAAAATTTCATCAGTTATAGCTGTGCAAATATATACAAGTAAAATGATGCTATTCATAAAATATTACATTTATTATTTTAGGAAAATACAGGGACAGCTCACTGAGAATCGGAACCAAAAGGCTTCAAGAGAAATTTCAGGATATTTGTAGCAAACTATGTGGAAGATAAAGATTCGATTCATTAAAAATTTCCTTAAATTACAGTTATGTAACAGAGACAAACAAAAAAGCAGACCAAATACTATGTGATCCAATTCCCTTATCACATGTTTAGTTTCTCATATTTTGAAAACAATGCTGATAAGTATCCTATAACCACACCGAGCAAACTCTTAGAAATGAGCGCTTGGTACAGAAGAGATGATTATCTTTCCCTGTTAACAGATTTATTCTATCTTTACTGACCTTTGAACAAACCTAATTCCATAGTTTCACATAGGTTAGATTTTTTTTATGGCTCTTCTTATACTCACTTTGACATATCACTTCTCCTTTTTAAATTCCATTTTGTTTATGCACCTGGAATTTACTATTCTAGATGTTCCTGGAAAAGGGAACCACTGAAGTAGGAATCCAAATATCTTACCTTTCCTATCTGACTCAAGAGACCAGAAATCAAATCAACCATACAAACTTCATTAGAAGTATTTTAGCAAAAAAATTATGTTTTTTTTAAGTTTTCATATAACCTAAAGGTAGTATCTATGAATAGTTAACTATACAACAATGCTGTTATGTTTTTTCAAGACAATGGAATCAGCAACTTGTCCAACAGGTTATATCCTCAGTGACACCTGATCTGAATGACACCACTCCATGATGGCTGCTCAAGTTGATTACTTTCTAAGATGCGACATAAGAAGCAGCAACCAGAACCAGGTAGTTATTTCTTATCTTGAAAGGATACAAATACAAATATAAATACAAATCTAAACTAATTTTTCAAGGTGCTGTTTCAGCAATTCATTTACTCATAAAATACTGTAAATCTGAGAACAACAGAAATTTTTAGTTTCATAGAGTCAGATTATTCTGTGAAATAATGACACAATCTTCTTCTCATTGGTTCCCTCTTTACATGAATTCATAGTAAGTACCTTCAATTCTGACTTAATACTAGGGTCTGAATAGAGGGAAGAAAGGTACCAAAGAAGACAAAGACCTTTATTTTGAATTTTAATTGCTGATTCTGAAAGTCTCTCTTGTCAAGTACATACAAAGGAGGTATTCCCAGTGGCAATGCTTAAGTCTTCCATATACAAGCTAAGGCCACAGTCACAATTAAATGAGGAATTTGAGAAATCATTAGCACTTAAAACAACACCAGTAATAACAGAATTCACACTGCTCAGTCATGACACTCATTTTTTAAAATCACTTCACTAGGAGTAACAGGACAATGAGATGTAATTTTTTCCCTGTGATTCTGCACTAAGAATCATATTTAAGAAAATTTATGCAACTCAAGTATAAGAATAAGGTGAAACTTATTTCACATAGCCACCTGCTTTTCACTAGAACGGATACACAGAACACTGAAAACAAGAACAACCACTAGAGTACATGAAAGAACAGAAGAGAACAAAAAGAGTCTGCTCTAACACACTTCCTTTTTTAGAGACGGCTGAAGGTCAAGACTGGGAGTGGAAGAGGAAACACAATCATGTTGTCTACATAAAGGAGTACTTGGAATTTTGAGTGTATAACTAGGTAACTTTCATGAGTAAAGAATTCATTTGACAACTCAATGTTTTACATGTTCCATATCAAGTCACTGCCCCTGGCCTTTTGCCTTTGTATTTTGCTTGAGGAGATTTTACTCTTAGGGATTTAACTAGAATATAAAACATGGAATTATACCCAAAAGGTAGAAAGTGTAGAACAAAAAGAGAAATGATTCCTTTGAGTCATTTTGATCAACTGTATATAAATATTTATCAGAAAAATGTTAATACTGTATCACAGAGCTTGTTACTACTGTCTTTGAAAATTTAATATACAAACCATACGGAGATATATGTATTTCATAGAGTGATAAAAAGGGGATGCTGTCAACAAAACACTGGTTAAAGGAAAATTATTTCATGTACATAGGAGTTTCTTTTTTCATAATACTCATTTTACTTTTCTTACTTCCTCATTCCATTTAAAAAATATCTTTAAGGCTGGGTGTGGTAGTGCACATCTGTAATCCCAGCACTCAGAAGGATGAGGCAGGAGGACTGCTACAGGTTCCAGACCAACCTGGACTACATAGTGAATACAAGGCCAGATTGAACTAATAGTGAACCCATGTTTCCCCGCCAAAAAATTATCTTTAGTCACAAAGTAGGTATTTTGTTATTGCTTTTCTTTACCCCACAAAGTATAAACCTGCAAAATCTGACAATCACATTCAGCAGAGAAAAGGAATATTTGTTTCCTATTATTTTTCTCTTTCTAATGCATGATAGTGAGTTTTATAATGACTAGGTTGGTTAATAAACTATTTCCTTTCAATGTAAGTCAGTAAATAACACCAATTTATTAATGACTATTGATTGTTCCTGACATTAGGAAATACATTCAGGCCAAAGGCCCCATCTTTATTTGTATCTCTTTCTATCATACAATGTAATGTAATATACATACGTATAACATGGCAGTCCTTCTACATACTTAAGGCAGTACATAAACTAAGAGATAAATCTAAGTTCTGTGGAATACAACATGAGTACTGTTAAGCTGGATACAGCATTATGTCCTCATTCTCACAGTCATCAGTCCTCTTATAAACAGTGTGCTTAAATAATGGATTCTCCAGTAAGACAAACAGTCTCTTGTTTCCTACTGGGTAGGGAATTCACTTTGCAATTTGGTTACCGAGATAGCCCAGAGCAGGACTGAAACTATTTCTTATAACTTACTGCCCATCTCACACAGACTTATAAATCAGTACTACACTTACGCAGACCCAGCCGAAAGCTGGAATGAGCAGGTCAGGTTTTAATACAAAAGAACAACATCCCTTCACTGTGCTTATAGCCAAATCAGGCTGACTTGTTCCCAGGAGTTGTAAAGAGCCATGACAGATCCTTTTGACAGTGGCTATCTTTACTATTTAGCTCATAAGAATAGTGTGGCCTCTCTCTTCACCACAATGGTCTCCAGAAAAATGGAAAGGGCAGAAACCTTTTTTAGAGACTAAATGAAAATATATGAAGACAGATGTTCACTGTTGGTCCTGACTCTCAAGATGCTCCACTTAAGTTATCCTCTAACACTTAATTCATGAGGTGAAGTAACAGAGGGCTTTTACAAATCCGGAGAAACAGAGTTGGATCTTGGATAAGATAGTAATTGATCTGAACAAATGAATACTTTAAAAATGCTACTTCATGCTTTTTTGAAGTAACATAGGAAAGACAGTGAATATGGAAGACTTTTTGATCCCAATTACAAGTTACAAGTACAAAAATGGATATTTACATATAGGAAATTGTTTACTAACTTATTGATTCAGAGACCACTAAGTTGTAAAGTCTTTAAAAGAAATTAAATTTGAGTTGTAATTTCATATACTGAAATTCAGAATTTGCTACATAAATAATTTATATAAAAGCAAACCACAAACTCAGTCATTTTCCTTAACTGAAAGCCATTTTTTCCTCAGGAATCTTTTTTATATAATTTTGGTTTGGGTCATGAGCATCTATCAATATTGATTTGATGGTAGCTATTCCTCACTATCTTTTTCCTATAAAGTTTCAGTCCAGATTTATAATTCATATTGTCTAATTCAAATAGAGTATAGATAAAATATAAAGTCTAAATATAATTGATACTGTTAACAAACTGGGAATTAGGAAATCCTGGTTTTTATTTCAATCTTGCTCCTTACTCTGATCTTAAGCAAGTACTAAACCCCTTAGATCTTAATGTTCTTGCTAAAAATGGAAAGAATGGACTGTAGATAATCTCTAAAAATCAATTTAAGATTTAATCTTCGATGAGTTAATCAGTTCAAGTTTCTAGCTTGTTATCTATTGGCAGATGATATTAAAACCTACCACTGACAAAAAGAACAAAGCCAAGTTTTTATTTGAATCCTCTTTCTGCTGCCTATGGATCCAACCTGTTGAACTTTGTGAATGACACAGATTTGTTATGTGCTATTGAGACTCAAGGAACACTGCTAGAATTTTACTGATGGTAAGATGTTCTGTTTTCCTCAGAAAGAAATGAGCTCTACTGGTTACCAGGCATCTTTATATTTCATATAGAAATTTGATGCAAATCCAGAAAAAGAATCCACTTCATATTATTAAAAGAACACGTAAATGTTGCAGTGTTAGTATTTTACTATGCTTATTGTCCTTTTAATCTCAGATGGCTATTCTTATGCAGGATTTTGTACTAGAATGTTGGCAGTTTCCACAGTTGTTTCTATGAATACACAATAATAAAAACCAATCTTTTTTTTTTAAAGAACAATAATCACAAAGTTAAATACTTATTGTATTTGCATGATAAAAACACATTCCCTTAAATATACAAAAATTGTAATTTCAGTCTCAGATTGTAGTGACTCTTACCTGGGGTCTGCATTCTGTGAAGTTTCCGGCTGTTGCTAACATGATCTTTCCGGCATGCCAGTCAGAAGCTCAAAACACTTTGTACTCGTCTGTGCTTGCTCTCATGTGCGCGCTCTCTCTCTCTCTCTCTCTCTCTCTCTCTCTCTCTCTCTCTCCCGCTTTTTGCTCTCACCCTGTGGCTCAGACAGTTTGGAATGCAGAAAAGCCAGAGCCAATGCCAGTCAAACTCAATCCACTCCTCCCTCTGTTCTTTTGCTAGAGAGCACTAAACAATAGCCACCCTTCCTACTCACTCACCACTCTCAATAGCACTGAGGGCAGACAATCTACTTTGGAAGAAGGAATGTGATCTACCAAACTAGGCAATTCATTTTTTCTATCTCAATGAGTAAGAGAGTGGATGTGTACTTCTGTGTGTTTTAAGAAGTGATTTTTTAAAAGTAATCTATTTCAAAATCCTGTTTTATGGATAGAAAAGCAAATTTCAGATATTCTTATTTTGAATGTTATTGTGCTGAATTAAAATGGAAACTCTTCAAAGTAGGAAAAACTGGGTAAACCTTACAGCTAATACAGACATAGAAGTCTGACATAGACATACACACACATATTACTCTCTTTTAAGCTACTACATCAAACATATCAACTTATCCTTGGAAATATTTTACATTTACAAAGGACACAAAAAAAGAAATGAAGTTTCTATTTCTCTAAAGCCCCTTTTTCCAGGTCTTAAATTAGAACTTCATTTAAAAAAATAATAAAAAAATAATTTTATAGGCTGAGTGATTCTACTAAACTAATTTTCTACTAGGTACAATGAAATTATAGATGATATCACTGTTCTTAGTCATCATATTAGTTTGTTTTAAAATCATATGTATTTCTAGTTTTTTTTCTCTACATTTCAAAAGTAGAAGGCAGGTCAACAATGTAATCTTCATTTCTGGTATGATGTCTAACACATTACACAGCTGCTTAGTTGCTGAGGTTAGCATGTCAGGATTGATCAGTTAAAAAAACTGACAGTTTGAACCACAGTGGACTCCATTTGCCACTTCAGGCAGCAGAACAGAACAGACATGGAAACAGTATCAATCAGTTAGCTACCATTTAATGAGAAGCTGACAGAAATCACATACACTGTACCTACTTGTCTATATTTAGGTATGTATGTATTATAAAATATATAACTCACTTATTAGATAAACATGTTTATGCAGGCATACATACATATACATATGTAAGTATACATAAGAAAGTACACATATCCTTTGTTTCTTTTCTGCTCCTAAGTCTCAATGATTGAAATAAAATTTCTCTTTTAATTTCAACATAATTTATTTTTTATTATCTAGTCTCATAATCCTTCAGGGAACATACTGCTGTACTACTGCATTTTCCTCTGCCTTTACTTTTGGTCTTGTTTCTACTTAAAATGAACTACTCTTTTAATCCTTATTGCTACTCAAATACAAATCAGGGATAGAAAAGTGCAAATAAAGTTAGACAGAAATAAACTGAGGGTCTGTCTATGAATACTACAGTCCACAGATTCCTACCCTGCCCAAATCATCAACAACCCCTGCACCTTCTTTTTACTAAAGGCAATACAAAGAGATATCTTTTTTTTTTTCTTTTTGGTACCAGGGATCGAACTCTGGACCTTGCGCTTGCAAGCCAGGTGGCGGAACCACTGAGCTAAATCCCTGGCCCAAAGAGACATCATTTTTAACTACTGTTTATAATTGATCTTAAAATAATACAAAGTACACCAAAATGATTTTTATGTATTAGTCCTCAGAAAAAAAAATCTAAGAAATAGGTCATGATTTCCATAATTATATTCAAGAGTTAGAACAGGGGAAAGTGAGTCTAAGTTACAGGGACAGAGGTTTCAGCTCAATAAAAGGAAATTAAGAGTCGCAGAAATATGGAAGTAGGTTTCTGAAAGATGTGTATGCTGTAAAAGATAGTGAGCCCTAATTCTTCCCACACAGGTTGTTCATTTGATGAATATATTCAAACTACATTACTAAACAATAATGGTATTCTGTTGATAAACAATTAACAATCCTTTCTCAAATGCCAAAAAATGTTCATCTGCAATCTCCAGTGTGAGGTTTTCCTTTTAAGTATTTTTAAAAATTTAGAACCCATTGGATCTGGGATTTAGCTCAGTGGTTCCGCCACCTGCCTCGCAAGTGCAAGGTCCTGAGTTCAATCTCCAGTACCAAAAAAAAAAAAAAAA
>NW_004624771.1:3943170-3971468 GCF_000247695.1 Heterocephalus glaber
GATTCTGATGGGCTTTCCTTTGTAGGTGATTTGTTCCTTTTCTCTAACTGCCTGTAGGATTTTGGTCTTCTGTTGGGTTTGTGGGATCTTCACTATTATATGTCTAGGTGTAGATTTTTTTTGATCATGGCTGGGTGGAGTTGTATATGCCTCACTTATCTGTATGTCCAATTCTCCACCTCTGTCTGATCAGTTTTTCCTATTACTAAGTGAAGTTTTTTTGTGTCACTTGTACTTTCTCCTGTTTTTTCGTGAACTCCTATCTGTCTCATGTTATTCTTCTTTGCATCACCTAGCAGCTGCTGGATTGATTTCTCGTGGTCCCTTACTATTTTTAAGAAATCTTGGGCCAGGATTTAGCTCAGTGGTTCCGCTGCCTGCCTTTAAAGCGCAAGGTCCTGAGTTCAATCTCCAGTACCAAAAAAAAAAAAAAAAAATTAGAAGCCATTCCTGTTTATTAACCTTACACCATTCAGTTTATTACCCAAAGAAACCAGAGAACTGTTAAGGAAACAATTTTTCTTAAATGTAAATATGATGTTACTCCATTATTCAACACTCTGCAAAGGCGATGATATACTATATTTAATTTCTATGCTAAATCTTTTTTACAAGTATGCATACCTATTTTTAATGCTCTGTTTTATGCCATCCAGCCCTGTTGTTGCTGCCTCTTTGTATGGAAGGCCCTTGCCGGCCAGATCTGCCTGTTATTCTCTTAGTTATCATTCAAAATCTAGATTTGAAATTATTTTCTTAGTATCTTAACTCATTTCCTGCCCAGAGTTAATCATGTTCTTTTCTGTATCTTTTTTTCTCACTCACTCTATTTTTTTCTTCATAGACTTCATTATTTTACTTTACCTAACATTATACAAGGCATTGATATTTAATATGTTTTTCCCCGCAGAAGTGAAGTACATCATGGGCATTAGGCGGAGGCAGTAACTTTGTCTTGTTTTTCATTTATCTCCAGAGCTTACGAGAGTGCCTGACATTAACAGGAGCTTACTAAGTGATAAAAAGATGAATGGAAGGAAAAAAGAATATATTTCACCTATCTAGATACTTTTTAAAGAAGTATCCAGGCTAAAGTGTACTTTGGAATAACTTGAAAACTTGACCATGGCATATCCATTTTCTTTTGTCAGAACTTAGCAATGGGTATACTGTGTGATGAAACAAAAACGTTTAAGGAATTCACCTCTGGCTTATGTGGTTTCAAGTACCCAAAAGAATTTAAATATCAAAAAAAGAGAGTTATTTCATTATTTACCCAAGTAGGATTTAGTTGTAAGAGATGAAATCTCTACATGTAGAAGTTGATTCTTGAAGTAATTTTTATCTTACTTTCACTGTCTCTGAACCCACAGCCATGTGCTGAGTTACCATAGCCAGGGGAAGCAACTTCTAATTTCTATTAAAGAGATCAATGAAATTTTAATCTCATACAGCACTAGGAAGTTCTCCAAAACCATGGAGGAGCATGGGTGTGCACCCCACTATTTAGCCATCAACTCAGGTTAGAAAGTAGCTGGAGTCCATTTCACCGAGAAAAATCTCTCAATGGTTCGAAACAGCTTCACAAAAGTTGGTGTAGTGTTTCTTTTTGGGGGGGGACTGGAGATCAAACTCAGGACCTTGCATGTGCCAGGCAGGCGTGGCGCCACAGAGCTACATCCCCAGCCCTGTTGGTGGAGTTTTTATCACACATTTACAGCACTAAGCACATGCTCATTTTGGATAGGTAAGGTTATTTAAGTAATTTATTTCTACAAATAAGCACTATGTTATTTGGCTTT
This sequence comes from Heterocephalus glaber, assembly GCF_000247695.1. The sequence continues at coordinate 3,944,973 of NW_004624771.1, forward strand.
ACATTTCTCTCTGTACAGGAAATTAGGCAGAATTGTCTTGACTAAGCCATTTTATACAGACCTGACCTAGCAGTGTATTTAATATATGTTTATATTAGGTTAAACAGTGTGAAAATGTATGTTTATAAGTAAAAAAAATAATAAAGTCAAATCAGAGCTGAGGATGTAGCTCAATGGTGGAGTATGAGCTTCGCATATGAGAGGCCTTAGATTCAAACCCCCAGCCCTGCCCCACCCATCCAAAAAAGTCACATGTAACCAATGATCAAATGAATAATATATATTCAAACACCAAATGAATGGTTAAACTTGATGATTTTAAAGGTATCTTCTAGTTCTGGGATTCCATGTAATTCAACATAATTCAAACATAAAACATCATTAGTCGATTTCAATGCTTTGGTTACTAAACTGTTTTGCTTATCAAACCACTGTCCTCTTACTATTCATTAACACAGCATCCTGTTTTTGTCCTTCAAAGTTATTATAATTCATAATTTATTTATATATTATATGTCTATCTGCTCCTTATCCTGATGGATATTAAACTTCATGATGTCAGAGATTATATCCCTGTCTTGTTTATTGCTGCATCTGAAATGCTAAGTACAGTGCTTACCCTAGGTAGTAAGTGTTTAGTGAATATTTGAATAAACAAATGGTTTGAAAACAGGTAAAAGTAAACTCCTAGAGGTTATGTACAAGCTCCCAAATTAGTATCAGTAAGTACTGATTTAGTTGTTAAAAGGCTAGATTTTTTTTCTTGTTGTGAATCAGTGAAATAGTATATTTTTATGAATTTTGAAGAATGTAATTAGCTTATTTCCTCCATCCCTTATAAAAGAAATATTATGGAATTCTGATTTTGGTATAAGTATAGAATTCAGTGTGCCAGCCATTAAGAAATCCTGAACCATAAATGCACAATTTTCTGAAAATCAAAGAGCACAGAAAATTAGCTGGCTGCATATAATTAAAAATTACCTGCACGTCAATTTTACTTATCAAACAAATTAACAATCCGATAATACCTATCTTCTCATTTAAGTAGGAACACATCTCAACAGCAGGCAAGCTGAACTGTATACCAGACTGTTATTGTGCTGGCTCTTGCACTTATGGGTGCTCTGGTTTTGAAAAGCAGATTATTATAAATCCAGCATCTTCCAACCATAAACACAGTTTCGCTGAATGTCTCCCCATTAACCAGATTAGGATTCTGATGCTGTGGTCTTCCTACTGCATTCTTTTTGGAAAGCATAATAAAAAAAGGAAATTATTGTTTATAATGGGAATGACAAATGCCAAGATCACCCACTTATGCAGAAATGCCACTAAAATTTAACTTATTCATTTGTATATGATGGGACTACAACATAATATACATACATACATACTTTTATTCTGATAAAGAGGCATTATAAAGACCAGAATACATTTTAAATCAGATGGTTAGAATAGTATTTACAAGTATATAAAAGGCATATGCAAAATAAGTGACAATTATAACAGCCACAGTTTTTTGTCTTTATAAACTTCTGGTTAAAAATTTGGGCTTCACCTTATTCTTCCAGCTAATATGATTTAGTAGGGTGCATTTCCCTTTCTGGACCAGCAAGTAGTTGGGTCCCTCTTGTCAACTCAGGCTCTCATGTGAATTTTCAAAGAAAAATAAGCAAAGCCTATGTAGAAAAATACAAAGGAATCTTTTGATAGTTTTATTTCATCACATAAAGAAACTGCTGTGGTAAAAGCAATACTTATATATCTATGAAAAACTCAATAATAACAAAAAGCAACTAAAAGTATTTTGGAATGCTACTGGATACTAACACATACTATTTCTGAATGTGCTCACAGAGCCAGGGACATATTTGTGACATTGGCTCTCATTTTAAAAAGGAGCTCAAATTACATAAGGTGTTAAAAAACTCATTTTTTTCAGTAGCTTTAAAAATATATATGCTTTATTTTTAGGAGGTTGGCCTTGTTGATTTTCTGTTAAGCTGATCTGTCAAAACTAAAGGATTAGGTCACCTTTCTTGTATAAAACAGATGACACATCATTTTCAGTAAAAATAATCATTTGGTATCTGCTTTTACCTTAGTTTTAAATAATATTTGCAACTTTGGGCTACTGTTTCTATAAAACCTATTTAGGAAGAACATAGATTTTATGCTACAGACAGTTCTTGTCATACTACTGATACAGAAACATATACATGAGCCAGGCACAGAGAAGCACGCTGTAATTTCAGCTATTCAGAAGGCTGAGGCAGGAGGATTTCAAGTTTGAGGTGAGACCCTGTCTCAAAATAAAAAAGGCTGGGGATGTAGCTCAGTGCCGAGACTCTGGATTCAAAACATATACTTGCGCTATATAGTTCAAAATACTACTGCAGATTGTCCATTTCACTCAATTTCTATTATCCTAACTAACTGATGCAAAGTGAAATTCAGCAGAACAAGAGATAAGCATTGAAAAAAGAAGAAAAAAGGAAAGAAAATTCTAACAGTAATTTCCTAGGAACAAAATTCTGAAATAAGACAACTTAAGAAATGAATGCTACTATTTTATCCATTTTACAAATAAGGAAATGGAGACACAGACAAGCTGAGTTAGTAACTTGCCCAAAGTAACAAAATGGTAGAATTCATCTTTCTTTTGGTTCTGGAGTGTTTTCCCTTAACCACTATGGTACACTAAACTAAACTACTTTTCCACATTTATCCACTTTAGTTTTGGGGGTTCTTTTCTTCTTCACAGCTAAATACAGGAGTATTTTCTATAACATTATTAACTTCATAAAGGGCCACCTGCCTTGCAAGCGCAAGGTCCTGAGTTTGATCCCCGGTACCAAAAACAAAAACAAAAACACAAGGAGCTGGCATATTGCTCTAGATCTGGTTTATCAGCAGCTGCTTCTTTTCTTCAGCATATGTTAATCCAGATGCAGAACAATAAACAGAATTTGCAAAAGAACATTCTACTTATGTGCTTTTAGATTTATTTTGGCAACTGGAGAGAGGTTTCACCCAGAATCTGAGAGGCAGGTACTTGAAAATCGATCATTTTGACTGATAATGTGTGAGCAGTTTCTGAACATCTGTGTCTTAGGGGGGCCGAAGAGAAGGAGACCATTTTTTTTTCCTTTCCTGTTTTTATTAAAAGGAGATGAGAATACAAAACCTTGGTGACAAATTGTGTGTTCTTGGGAAGAATATCAACTCAAAGACTGAGAGGACCCTTTTCTCAATTCAATGATTAATTTTTCCTTCTCCATTTTTTTTCAACATATTTGAAATAATTAAACAAACCAAGAAATTTAATCAGATCCAAAGAAAGACAGAGAAGGAAAACCAACATAACAGTTTTTTCTATGTCTGCAAACAGCAACAGTCTCTTTCTATATTTTTTTAAAAATGACTACACATTCCTTCCCACTAAATAACTATAAACTAGATAACTTGGATAATAAATTTTTTTTTGTAAGGGTGTAGAGGTTCAGACATAGACAATGTCAGAAGACCCAGGAGTACAGAAATAAGCACTTCTGGCACTACTTACAAGGTAATATTAGCAGGTGACTGAGCATAGTGCTTAAGAGGACAGACTTCAGGGCTAAATTCCTAGGTTCAAATAATACCTACGCCATTTACAGATCTTGGACAAATACTGCTTCAGTTTAAATAAGTATTAACAAACAAACAAACAGATAATAGCAATACTTACTTCATAGGGTTACATGAGTAAATACTTTCAAAGCACTTAGAAGAGCACTTGACTCAAATAACTACATAAACATTTGTGGAGCAAAATGAAATGAAAATATTATTAAGGGTAAGGGAGCCAAAAAAGGTGAAAAAGAAAATGAGAACAATTTTTAACATTCATCACTGACTGAAAAGAGTATTCTGTCCCTCAAAATCCTGACTTACTTCTTTGCTATGATTTTCTTTACAGATCCCTTCATTCACCAGAACCTACAAGCTAGTATCACCTTAGATTCTCTGTATTTTTTTCTTTTCCTCCAATTTACAGAAACATTTATTGTTTTCACCAGAAAACACTTTTAATGTGTTCACTGCCTGGTTCAGAGTACAGGCCAGTGTAATTACAGCCATGTAAAAAAGCTGTCAAAAAGTATTTCTCTCTTTTTTGGGGGGGGGGGTACGGGGGATCAAATTCAGGACCTTTCATTTGCGAGGCAGGTAGTGGCACCACTGAGCTAAATCCCCAGCCCAAAAAAGTATTTCTCTTTACCAGGAGTACTGCTCAATCTTTCATTCCATCCACAGAGACTATTAGAAATAAGACACTACACACCCTGCAGCATCATCATATATCCCTTGATAGGAAAATGCTGAGATCATAAATCTTCCAAGAAGTGCAAATGGAATCCTTTTGTGAAATAATTTTCAGTTAGAGAGATAGGACAGTAGTTTGCAGAATCCTGGATATATATTCCAAGTGCATCATTAAGAAAAAAGAATGCATCACTTGGGTTCCTCGTATTATGGTCTAATTAGTAATTACTAGCCCAATTCTCTAAATTTATCCAGTCATACAATTTTGAAAAAAGATTTATGCAGGGCTTACTAGTCACTTGATAAGAATATTGTAGTAATGTGGAACTGTAATACACTATAGTGCCTTAACTTCACTATTCAACAATATTTATCTTCTTCCTCTATAATGACTGATTATATAAGGTAATGTAGTCATTAATATAGATAACCAAGATTTAATGAATGTAAAATAAATGATAATCTAAATTCTGCTAAAACTGAGTATAAATATTTCTACTTTGTTGATAGTAAAAAGAATATACAAAGTAGTTTAAGGAAAGAATGGTAAATTTCATCCAACAAATTAATTTTTTGGAGTGTTCTTAATTTCCTCTTTTTTTTTTTTTTTTTGGTACTGGGGATCGAACTTGGGACCTTGTACTTGTGAGGCAGGTGGTGGAACCACTGACATTATTATTGTTTGTGGCATTTTTGAAAAAGAAAAGTGTTGTTCTCACTAAAGATATGGAATCTTGAATATGGTCATAATCGATAAACTATGTATAATATAGTATGTTAAAAAAAGCCTGAAATTGCAGTACCCTACTTAAAAATTGGATAGATTTTAAAAGTACTTATATATGGGCTGTTTGAAACTCAAGATATTTTTTCTTACTGAAAATACAGCAAAACTTGCAGAAAACAAGAAACTAATGTTTAATGAGTACCTACTACATGCTAGCAATCTGCTAGGGAACTTGTATCTAATATATTTTACAACTCTATGAAATAGTAACTAGTTTGCTGATTCTGTACATTTGTAAAGGCAAAATTACACATTACCTTTACCCAAGTGATATAGTACATTGTGAAAAAAAAATCAACATTACTTAAAATCAAATAGGCTAATAAAAAATAGCAACCTTATAATTTACCACACCAAAGGCAATCTCCTTTAACTTTTAGCTTTTTCTACTGGCATTTATTACAAGGTAATACTTTTTATTTTTCCTGATTGCTTTCTTTTTTTCAGTTTTTATTTTTTATTAGGGTATGTTTGCAGTACATAATGATTATATTCGTTATGGGGAGTTGGTACATGTATATAATACTTTCAATTCCTTTTTTGTTCCACATCCTCTCTCTTTCCTCCTCCCTCCATCCATTTATTGGTCCCCCTCCCATTTGAAAAAGATCTGTTTATTTCATATTATGTATCTTTAACTTTGTTCTTTGTTTATATTACATTCTCTTATAAGAGAAACCCTGCAATATTCAAGCTTGTGTGTCTGATTTCACTCAACATTATGGTCTCAAGGTGCAACCATTTTCCTACAAATGACTCGTTTGTCCTTCTTTATGGCATTGTAGTGCTCCATGACGTATAAATGCAACAGTTTTTCTATCCATTCATCTGTTGATGGACATATAGGCCACTTCCAAGATTTAGCCATTATAAATTGTGCTGCTATAATCATGGGTATAATAATTTTATTTAAATATTTATATGTAGTCATATATTACTTAGAAATGTTGAGATAAATTGAGAAACCTGAAAGTCTTCCATCTTTTTCCCTAGTTTGGATTGGATGCTCACTTACTCAGCTCTCAATCATCTATTCAGCTGCCTGCTAGCTTAGAAATCATGTTGAGTCAGAATTTAAAGGGCACTGTTTCATGGTCTCAGGTTCTAATTCTACTTTCAAGAAGTCAGATATCTTTAATTCCAACACTCTGGGAGGCTGGGGCAGGATTGAAAGTTTGAGATCAGTTTGGGGGAACTTAGACCCTGTTTCAAAAAATAAAAAAGAAAAGAAAGAAAAAACAAAAAAAGAGGAATGCACATGTAGCTTAGTGTGAAGACCCAGGGTTAATCCCCAATACTGGAGGAAAAAGAAAAAAAAGATGCCACTCTTGTTTGACTCCTTTATAGAGTACTTTTATTTCTGTTTTAAACACTTTTTCCCCTACTACTGAGGACTGAACAGAACATTTGCATTGGGCTACAACCTCAGTCCTATTTTTAAATTTTGAGACAGGATCTCACTGAGTTGCCAAACTTGTGATCCTCCTGTCTCAGCCTCCTAGATGGCTGGAATTACAGGAGTGCCCACCGCACTGGCCAATTTCTTGTCAGTTTTAGGAAATTCTCATTACAGATGTCCTAAAATTTCCCAAACATGGTCCCTGAAATGGGTCTTTTATTCATTATGCAGAGTACTTTGTAGGCCCTTTAAACTGGAAATCCATAACCTTTATTTGAGGGTTCTGGAACATTTCCCTTCAGGTCTTCACCAAATGTCTCTCTTAGTTAGGCTTTTTCCTCACCATCGCATATGAAATAACATTCCTTTCCCCCTTTCTCCACACATCCCTCCTAGTTCCTTTCACTCTACCTTATTTTTTCTCCATTGCACTTCTCACCAAATGACATACTTTATAATTCTTTTTGGTTTTTTTTTTGGTACTGGGGATCGAACTCGGGTCCTTGCACTTGCGCAGCAGATGGTGAAACCACTGAGCTAAATCCCTGGCCCTAAATGACATACTTTAAAGTTACTTGTTTTTGCCAGTCTACTCCCACTATAATGTAAGCTCCGTGAAGGTGGGGCATTTTTGTTTCACTGTTGACTACTTTGAATGCTTTGTTCATACATGGTGCAGGCCAGAATACTGTATGTCATATAATAGGGATTTTAAAGATCTAATTGAGGAAGGAAAGGTACTCTCCAGGGAAGGGCAATATGCTAAAAGACTGATTTAGGGGGAAAAAAAATCTAGCTGGGGAAGGGAAAAGAAGAGAGATACATCTCATAGTTATCAATTACTATTTATAAGTCATTCTTCTTTCTTTTTTGGTATTTTTGAGGCAGGGTTTCACTATATGGTCCAGGCTGGCCTTGAATTTGGGACAATTTTCCTGTCTTAGCCTCTTTAGTTCCAGGAATACTGGTGTGTGCCACCAAGCCCAGCTTAGAAGTCATTTAAAAAACCCAAATAGCCTATCAGTAGTTGTTATTTCTATATAGAGCTGAGAAGCACCATAATAAATTGAGTTGAAGTCATATAGACATGAGTTTGAATTCTGGTTCTACCACTTATTATGCACCTCCCACACACACTTTATAAAAGGAGGACATTAACCGCATTTATTTCAGACTGCCAGAAGTGAATGAGACAGTGCTCATTCAGAACTTAGCATTATTCCTATTTTGTCATCACTATCTCTACCTGTCACACTTTCTATTGTTTCTCTACATTAGTAACTATCATTTATTTTTAAAATACAAAAGAGATAGATTTGAGATGGCAATCAATGATACTAAGAAATAGGAAGAATCATCTAGATATTTGCAATTAACATTAGATATTGTATCCTAAAAAACATGATAGGAGATGAAAATAAAGTTGAGCAGCATGACAATTATCTAACAATTTGTTGAATTTACTGAAAAAAAGTCTATTAGTTTCCTAGGGATGCCATAATAAATCACCACTAACTGAATGGCTTAAAAACAACAGAAATTTATTCTTATAAATTTTTAGAGGCCAGTAGTCCATAATCAAGGTGTAACCAAAACCACTTCCTCAGAAGGCTACAGAAGAGAATCCTTTTTTGCCTTCTTCAGTTTCTAGTGGCTTTAAAGCCACCAGTCACACATTCCTTGGCTTGTGTCTATGCACCTCTAATCTCTGCTTCTGTTTTCATAATGTCTTCTCTTGTCTGTGTATTCTCCTCTTCCATTTTAGGACTTGTGCCATTGAATTTAGGGCCCATCTAGACATTCATTGTACTCATCTTGAGAGCCTTAATTTAATTACATCTGCAGAGTTCCTTTTTCTAAATAAGGACACATTCCCAGTTCTGGGGATTAGGATGAAAACGTATCGTTTCAGAAGCCATCATAATTCAAAATTTTGTTTTTCTGTTGGATTATATATTGTATAGTCCAATAGATTTTTTATACTTTTTTTCTAGATACAAGAATCAATAAGTTTTTCTTCTTGTCAATTATGCTTTCAGAGTCAACAATAAGTGTTTTTTTATTAATTGCATTCTTCTTGGAATGGTTTTTTTCTTTATATCTAAGATTCTAATACAAAAAGACTTTCTAGACTCAAGTTTGCACCTTTTAACCTAACGTGCTGTGGTATATACGTATAGCCTCAGCTACCTAAAAGGCTGAGGCAGGAAGTTTACTTGGGCACACAGGTTTAAGACCATCCTGGGCAATATGGCAATACTCCATTAAAAAAAGAGTTCCTGGGCCGGGGATTTAGCTCAGTGGTTCCGGCACCTGCCTCGCAAGCACAAAGTCCCGAGTTCAATCCCCGGTACCAAAAAAAAAAAAAAAAAAGTTCCTACTTTGAATGGATAATAGGAAATGCTGTGTTTTTAAGATGCTACAAAGGGGAAAAAGTTTTTGCCAGCTATTCCTCAGATGGGACTAATTTCTAGAATATATAAAAAACTCAAAAGAATTAGACCCTCCCAAATAAAAGACCCAATCAAAAAACAGGCAAGTGAAATACAAATGGCCAGTAAATATATGAAGACATGCTCAATATTGCTGGTCATTGGAGAAATACAAATTAAAACAACATTTAGATTCCATCTTACCCCAGAAAGTAACTGGCACCACCAAACAATAAAATAAAAACAAATGCTGGAGGCCACAGGGGCAAAAACAAACTTTTAAATTGCTGATGGGAATATAAATTAGTATAACCACTATGGAAATCAGTGTGGAGATTCCTCAAAAAACTAAAACTAGAAATTCCATTCAACCTAGCTATTACCCTTCTATGCATCTTTCCCAAAGAGTTAAAGACATCACATTACAGTGATACATGAATACCCATCTTTACAGGAGCACAATTTACAATAGCTAAATATTACAAGTGGCCTACATGTCCATCAACAAATGAATGGAAAAGAAAGAAAATGTGGTATTTTTATATCTAATGTACTACTCTGCCATAAAGAAAGATAAAATTGAGTCATCTGTAGAAAAATTGATGCACCGTGAGATTATAATGTTAAGTGAAATACAGATGTGTTACATACATGTAGCAACTCCACACAAAGAATGTAAACATCATGTATTGCAAACATGTACTAATAAAAAAAGATGCTACGAAGAGGCCTTCAATGGTAATATTTTTTTTGGTACCAGGGATCAAAGTTGGGACCTTGTGCTTGCAAGGCAGGCACTAGAACCACTGAGCTAAATCCCCGGCCCCTCAATGGTAATATTAAAAGTTCATTCAATTTAGAGAAGAAATATTTAAGTTAGAATGAATTTAAGTTAGAATGAGGTTATTCTATTTACCTGAATAATATCACTACATCAAACTTGTGCTATAAAGGCCTTAGAATACTGATATACTACCATCTTAGTTTAAACCACAGAGATAATGCAATGTTTCTGATCATCTGTAGACAAGAAGAATCACTTAAAATACCTGACCAATAACCTGTATAGGAGAGAAGAGAAAATAGAGAACACAGGAGAAAAAAGGCACTATGGTGAAGAAAATACAGTTAATTAGATAATATTTTCTGAGACAATAACTTTTGGTACAATTACCAATTCTAAAATAGCACAGCATTATCATTAATAAAGTAGAAATAGAATGAGGCAGGGTAGCAAATGCCTGTATCCCAGTTCTTGGGAGGCTGAGGCTGGAGGATTGCTGTGAGTTTGAGGCCAGGCTGGGCTGCACAGTGAGTTCAGGGCCAGTTTGAACTACATAGTAAGACCCTGTCTGAAACAAAACAAAGTAGAAATTGATAAAATAAATTTTGAAAGACAAATATGTACTAAAAGATGACTTTTTAGAGTCTACTAATATTCCTTTTGAACATCCATTCATTAATTTTATTTATTAACAATGAATAAAAGGGTAGGTTTGTCAATGAAATTTTGTATTTATTCTTATTCCCTGATGGAAACTGATACAACATACTTTTGTTTGATCTATGGTTCACCATTTCTAATGTGAGAATGAATAAACCAGCCTTTTATATTAGTACATGAGATTCTGCAAAGTTAATTTTCTTTAATTGTGAGATATATCAACTAAAAGGTATTATTAGGGCATACATATAACATAGTTAAATTCATTGTCAAGACTTTGGAAAGCTTAAGAAAATATACTAATTTATTACCAGGTAAGTTATAAAAACTTATTTTTTACCTAAAACCCTGTATCATTGATGGCCAACATTAGATGAGGCCAAATTTTCTTTCTCCTATTCTGCAAAAAGTTGCTTTTCTGGGAGCCATATCTATCACTACAGAACTTTCTACCTTTTAGTGGCTATTTCAATCCAAGTGTTATACACATTGCTAGTAATATTCTACTTTAAATGCATTTTTCCTCTACTTTATTTTCAACCCCACCAATGTATTATTTCATTAATTCTATCCCTAGTTGATTTGGCTCCTAATGTATACATCTAAACATTTCTCTATAATTCCTAGTTTTAAAAATTAATTACAAAAGATTTGATAAAATTTTTACTCTGATGGCACTTCTCTGATTAAAATACAGAAGAAAAAGACCCAACAGCCTTTAAGTGAAAAAAAAAAAAGAACTGAAATGATCTTTCCTCTATTACCAGTTGTGTTTCTTATTCAGTCACTTTTACTCCTTTCCCTTACAGTGAATTCATGTTCTTTTCACTCTTTTCCACCCTGAATTTTTCCTGTTATTCTCTACTCTCTAGAGAAAGAGAATGATAAAGAGAAAATAACAAATTTGTAAGCAGAAAGAAAAACATGAAATAGATGGAAATTTCCTTTGTGCTATATTAAATATCAGTTAAAATGAGAGGGGTGTTAGCATGCAAATATCTGAAGGCAACAGGAAAGAAAATAGGCTATAAGTTTAAGAGAAATAAAAGTAATTAGAACAATCCAATGAATACACACCTTTATGAGGAACTAGGGAGATTTCTCTGCTAAGTCCTGCTACTATAGCGATCAGCTGGCTGGTGGACACCAAGTAGATCACAACAAGATAAATGCCTCATCCCTGGAGTCAGCTCCAGCCCATTTTGCACATACCCAAACTAGATTTTCCACCAACTGGATTTATAAATCCTTCTGTTTGGAATACAAACTAAAAAGGCTGTGGTAAGCAGTTTAGGAAATCTTGGATTGGGGTGGGGCAGTATTTGGCTACTTTTACTTAATTTATCTGAGTATATATCCGGAAGAGGTTCTGGGATGTCAAAGGCCCAGATCAAGTCTCTAAAATACATCTCAAGATGTATTATAAAGAACCCCACTGCTCTCTTTCTACGCTTATTATGTAACAGATGTAACAGACTGGAGCTCTAGAGCAAAAGATTTTGTAAAACTGTGCAAATGAAAATGGAAAATTATGGATTTTATTATTTTTCTGATACTAGGGGAAATTTCAGTGGTAGATGAAACCAGGTATCAGGGTAAAGAAAAACAATTAGGTAATAAGCACAGACAAACTTACATTTTAGAAGATTAGTGAAAAAATGAGATAGCCATCAAGTGTCCTAACTTGTAAAATGTTTAGAGAGCCAGTTGATGCACTGAAAATTTTAGAATGTGCCTGTTACTGAAGATGGATATTAACTGAGTCAATGAACAAGAGCATAATTGGGAATAACTCTTATCTTAATTCTTGTACCTTACTCCTTAAGATGAACGTAGCATTATGTACTGCAAGCATGTACTAATAAAAAATAGAAAAAAATTGGGAATAACTCAAGTACGTTGTTTTGGCTTTAGCTTATTGAGCTTCTATACTGAGTAAATTTTGGGGATCAAATAATTAATTTTAAGTGGAGAAAGCTGCTTTTAGTTCTAAAAGTATTTATTATGCCAATCATCTCAAATCAAAGAGGATGTTACAACTAGTATTAAGTACAGAACTTAGGTTTACTTCACAGGGAAACCCTAAAAATCCTGGCCCTCAGTAAAAAAATAACAAGCCAGACACACTGAAGAGTAATTTCCTTAATGCTGGGGTAGAGGAAGGTAATGAAAATCTTAATATAAGGGTAAAAACTAGAGTGTTACAAAGTAGTCTGAATTAATAAAAAAGTAGTATGCAATACAATACTTGTCTAATAACCCTGTAGTTCATATTTTATTTACCTAGTTTTCTTACAGATAACTGGCTAATTTACAATCTGAAGTGGGAAACTAGAACTCTCTTAAGAGCTAGAAGAAAACTGCTTTGATAATAAAATATTATTTACTAGGCTTATGGCTAATACTGCTTGGAAACTATGAAATAAAAAAAATTATAAATGACTTTCTGATGTTCTTTTGAATTTTAATTATCTAACACCATAAAAATATTCCTAACCAAGGTAAAAATTAAAGAAAAAGAAACCCTCAACATTCTCAGATTTCCTCATGTGGAAAAGGGGACCATGACTCTTAGGAGACCTATATAGAGGAAGTTCTTATATATTTTACTATTATGGCCTTTGAGCTGGAAGAAATGTAACCAAAATGATTTATCACAGCCACAGCATTTATGTTCCACAGAAAACTTGTTCTCCGGTATTCTTTCAGCTAAGTTTTATCTAACAAACAGCCAGGAGAAGAAAATATCCCTTATAACATTCCTGAAACATGATAGGTTATTTTTATATAATCTATTAGATTATAATAATCTCATTTAAAATGTCAAAACCTTTTTAGTCTTGTTCAATTAGATTCAGTTTCTCTTCTTACTATAGATAAGTAAAAACTAAGCTGTCCTAAAGCTTATCCTACTACATGAGTGAAGAATAAGAAGAGACTTGGCTAATTTTAAAACAGTACATGTTAGTAATGTGAAACCCCAGGGTTGTCATCAATATACCCTTCCCTAATTACCTAAGATTTTATTCAGTTTACTCACTTTCTAAAATATATCATAAAGAACTGAAATATACCTTCAGTATAAGTAGATTTCTTCTTTCTTTTTCCTTTCTCACCTTTCTTATTATATTTATTGATATTATTGTCATTATCACTTAAGAATATGAACCTATTCATTTGTTTAAAAATTAAAAGGTTGGGACCAGGAATTTAGCACAGTGGCTCTGCGCCTGCCATGCATGCACAAGGTCCTGAGTTCAATTCCCAGTATCAAAATAAATAAGTAAAAGGTTAAAAAGTGTTATATAATGAACTCCACAAAGAATGGCTAGCTTCAAGAAATGAAATAATAACAAATTCTGGAGATACTATGAGAGAAAAAGGAACCCTTCTAGATTGTTGGTGGGAATGTAAACTAGTACAACCATTATAGAAAATCTGCATGAAGATGCCTCAAAAATCTAAAACTAGAAATTCCATTCAACCCAGATATTTTCCTTCTAGGTATTTTCCTGAAAGAGTTAAAGACATAATATTACAGTGATACATGCATATCCATGTTTATAGCAGCACAATTCATGATAGCTAAATCTTGGAAGCAGCCTATATGTCCAACAACAGATGAATGGATAAAGACAATGTGGCATTTATACACAATGGAGCACTACAATGCCATAAAGAAGGATAAACTTGAGTCATTTGTATGAGGATGTACCTTCAGATCATAATGTTATATAAAGTGAAACAGATGAGACACACGAGCTTAACTATCATGTGGTTTCTCTTATATGAGAAACCCAAATTACAAATAAAGAGCAAACTAAAAGATAGATGATAAGAAAAGGAAAACATTTTTTTCAACTGGGGAGGGGACTAAGAGATTGAGGGAGAAGAGAGGGAGGGAAGGGAAAGGGACCAAAAAAGAATTGAGATAAGTTATGTACATGTATCAACTCCCCCCGAGGAATCATTATGTACTGCAAATATGTCCTAACAAAAAATAAAAACTGAAAAAGTGTTTTATAATGAAAAGTGAATCTTCCACTGCAATCCACTAGGTCTCTAGTTCTTTTCTAAGAAACAGTCACTGTTAAAAGTATTCTTCTGCATGGTTCTGGAGTTGTCTATGACACCTTTGCATGTACACACACACACACACACACACACACACGCTTGTATGGATATATTTGTTACACAAATCACAGTATAACATACATATGCATTTCTGCACCTGCTCTCTCCAACTTAACATTGTATTTGGAAATTGTTTCATATTAGTGCACATGGAACTACTTTTTTATTTTACAGTAACCCACTATATGAATTTAACATACTTTATTTAAATAAGCTCCTACGGATGGATATTTGGACTGTGCCTACTTGTGTTATTACAAATAATAATGTAATGACCGTGTGAGTAAGTCTGAAGGACAAATCTCTAGAAAACAGGTGCATATTTTTCATAAACTACATCCTTGCAAAGCTGCCCTATGAAGAAAACAGTTTGGCATTAATAAACTACAATTCTCATTTTCTTCTATTCTTTCAAATACACATTTTCATCTTTCCTAATCGCATAACTCATTACAGTTTTAATTTGCTTTTATCTGACTATAAATTATGCACAGCATCTTTTCTTCTGTTAAAGTGGTACTTTACTTTTCTTTCCTGTTCATGGTATATGTCCCATTATTTTTAAAATTTAAGTTTATATTTATTAACAAAATTATGTAAGCCAGAGGCCGAGGATTTAGGTCAGTGGTACCGTGCAACCACAACGTCCTGAGTTTGATCCCCGGTAATGAAGAAAAAAAAATTATGTAAGGAATTTACAAGGCTTAAAAAAAAAAAAACGGCAATTCTTATTCCCTAAAGCAACTACTTTTATTTCTCAGTCATTTTTCAGGGAATTATCATCACATATTAAATAATATGGCTGTACCAATATTTAAAAAATTTTCCATTTTAGACATTATTGACTTTGACTTTTTCCTCCTCCATTACCATGCCAGTTAGTGTACGCACATCCTAGTCTCTAACCTCCTTATTTGGTTAGTTACATAGTAATTCTGTTGAGGATAAACTTACAACTATATATGCTATCTAGGCTTTAGCCACAGAGTAAATTTTATGTGTAATATAGCAAATCGGTAAGAAGCATAAATACTTACAGCAAACTGCTTAGGTTCAAATTCTGTTTTTGTCATTTACTTGCTGTTTAGTTATTTAGGCAAGTTATTACTCAACCTCTCTGCACCGTGGTTTACTTATTTATAAACATAATAACAGTATCTATCTTATGGGTTTACAGCTGTTTAAAAATCCATAGTATGTAAAGTGCCTGATATGTAAAAAAGCACATTCTTCATGTTTTGAAGGTTTTTTTTTTAGTTTCTCTATAGATGTTGTCTGATTACTCATTTGGTTGATTTCTATGTCCTGGTTCCTAATTTAGCCCCACATTTCCTTCTTGTTTAAATGCACTCAGCTCTTATATCAATTTTGTCTTCTTCGAGAAATCTTATGTACAACCTTTCTGAGCAGCTCCAGTCTGATTGGTTATACTCACTCTATACTTTGTACAGAGCTGTTTAACTCAGTTCTTTCTGTAAGAGAGAACTCTCCTGAGAGTTCCCTTTGTCTCTCCCCCGTGCTGGATTTCCCGTCCTCATCCTCAGTGCAGCGGATCTTCTACTAGCTTCAGGAGAAATGACGTGTAGGAGGTAATCTTTTTAAAGCCTTGCATGTCTGAACATGTATTTGTTATCCTGTGACTAATAGCTTATACTTAAATACAGAATTCTAGGTTGAAAAAGTTTTTTCTTCAGAATTTTGCAGGCATTCCTGGTTGCTTTCTGATACTGCTAATAGGAAGTGTGAAGCCATTCTGTCTGATGTCTGATTATTAGTATGCAATCTCTTTTCCCTTTCTTAAGAAGTTTGTAATGCTGTCTCTGTCATCAGAGACAATCTGATATTTCATAAAGATGTACCTTGTCACAGGAACTCAGTAAGTCCTTTTAATTTGAAAACTCTTTTATGTTAGTAATGCAAAATTATTTTGTTAATGTTTTCCTTCCCTTTTTCTGAAACTCGCTATTTTTTTTTGTTCAGCTTCCCAGGCTGATCCTCTAATAATTTTACTTTTCCTCTCCCTCTCTGCTTCTCTGCTTTCCCAAATTTCACCTTCAACTTTTCCACTGAGTTTTGTTTTAAAATACTTAATCTTTGACTGACACAGTATTTAAACATATTTATGAGGTACAAAGTAATGTTGATCCATGCATACATTGGGTGGTGATCACATATCTCTCACCTTAAGAGTTTTACCTTTTCTTTATGGTGAGTACATTGAAAATCCTCTCTTCTGACTATTTTGAGATATGTAATGCATTACTATTAATTATATTCATGCTGCTGTGCCATGGAACATCAAAACTTACTCCTCCCATCAAACAGTAATGTACCTACTGAACAAACTCAAGCCCCACAATGTCGCCACATACTCTGGTAGCCATTATTTTACTCTCACAATTTGGGGTGGAGGGCTGAGAAATGAGTCCAGGATCTTTTATATATATATATATATATATATATATATATATATATATATGTATGTCCCCAGCCTTTTGGAAAAAAAATTATTTTGAGACAGGGTCTCCCTAAGTTGCCCAGGCTAGGCTAGAACTTGTGATCCTCCTGTCTCAGCTTTCCAAACTGCTGAGATTAGAGGTATATACTGCCACATCTACCTTACCTTCAACTATCTGTGATCAACTTTTTCTTCTCTTATCTTCTCTAGAGATAAACTCTTTTAGATTTCATTTATGAGTAAAATCATGTGATATTTATCTTTCTGCACCTGACTTATTTCACCTAATGTCCTCCAGTCTAACCATGTGACTGTCAATGACAGGATTTCAGACTTTTTTATGGCTACTATTCAAATTTTATTTCTGTCCGATTTTTAAAATACACATAATGTTACTCATACTTGGAATCTAACAAAGTTGTCTCATAGAAGCTGAATTTTTCCTGGTATCTCCCAATCCAGAGATCTTAGGACCTTTCTTCTCCTTGATAATATACCCAATAGCATTATAATACTAGAGTGGAGGTATAGGTGCAAAGAATAGCTGTTTAGTGAAATGAAGAAGCAAACATGACCTAGGAATTAACTAACCTATGTTCTGAGTACCATCAATTCTTAGTACTTGAAGATTCTGATAAAAATAACACTATTTTTCAGCTTTAATCTTTGCCACATTAAGATCTGATTTTCTCAAATGAGCTATTCCATTTACTAACTTCTATTTGCTTTCAGCTTTCAATTTGTGTGCTCACGTCCATGTGCATGTGTACATGTGTGTACATGTGCGTGTGGGGGGGGGGATTTTTCTGCTCATTCTTTGGACCCTTGAAGGACCATGTCTATAAAATAAAATCTCTTTACTACAGCTTTGTGGGGCTTCTCCAAGGAGTACAATCAGATATGTAGTTTCAATTTGTCCTTTCTCTCTCCAGAAGTTCAAGCTGAATCTGAAAAGCATTCTCATTTATGCCACTCAGTTCCCCTTCCTGCTAATTCTCCAAATACCATAGTGGTTTAGTGATCTTAGCATACATGTACTCATATACTAATATTAACATATACTAATATTGCCTTAGGACTGATTAAGAGGAGCCCTATCCAGGTTTCACATTTTAGAGGACCCCGCTCTGATTTTCTTGGGCACCAATTCCCAAGAATTTGAAGGTACAAGGGCCAGGAATTTAGCTCAGTGGTACCGCACTTGCCTCACAAGCGCAAGGTCCTGAGTTTGATCCCTGGTACCAAAAAAAAAAAAAAAAAAGAGTTTGAAGGTACAAACTGGGAAAGCAATGTTAACATTATACAAATGACTTTTGTGACTCAGAAAGAGAATCCTTTATTTAAGAGACTTGACTGCCATCTGGTGGAAAATTTATGAAATAACCACAAATCAATGACAATGACAAGGACCCTGGGAATCACTTCCACATAAGTGAATGGATCTCTACCGCAGCAGGATGAAGAAGATAAGAGCATTTATCTTTTTAATTGACAAATCTGATTAAGAGTAGATTGGTAGTAAGGTTGGTTCTGTTACAATGCTTGCTTTGAAAATGTTAGTGTTCCAACACAATTTATGTATTTTAGGGAGCAATTTGCACATTACATAGATTCTGCTTATGCACAATATGATAAACACCAAGTGAACAAAGACAAGTACATCCAGCTGAACAAGGCCATGTTGAACACACAAAATACTGATACTCATATACAGCTTAAGCAACTACTACCTGCCTCAGTTTACTGTGTGTCCATCACACCTGAACACATTTTATGTAACAATATTCCATGTGATTTTATAGCTCATTACTTTACAATAATCTTATAAACTATTCTGACACCCACTACCACAGGCAAATTTTAGGATTGTATCAAGGTAAAGTGCTATATTTGTTGTAGTTTTTTTTTTAAACCTAGTTCTTACAGCTTTTACGTGTTACTGACCTTTTTTTTTTTGAGACAAGGTCTCATTACACTGGCCTGAACTCACAATCCTCCCAGCTCAGCTGTCTAAGTGCTGGCATGCACCAGTACATCTGTCTGACCAAATTTTTAAGAGTAGTGCTTCTAATTCAATAAACCCTGTGATTTTCACTGTGCAATTTTGCATAACGTGGTGATCTTTAGTATTACGTATGTCACATTACAGCTGAACTGATTGTCAAAGGCTACTTTATCCCAGACTCAAGCTCATTTTTCCAGAATATTATAAGTTTCCAGGTATATCTTAGAGAACCAGATTTTAGAGGATAAATATATACTAGCTCCTGATTTTTAAGGAAACCCAAAAGCCTTGAGGAACATTATTCCAAGATTTTAAAAAGCCTTGGACTCATTTGACTTTCTCAAATTACTTGCACATCACTGAAATATATTAAGGATGGAATATAAGTATTAAGGCTGTATATTCACAAAGCTGTCATAGTGTAAGCTTGCTTATAGATATCTGTCCAATTACCTTAGTTTTTTCTTTTTAATAGGAAAAGAACAAGACTTGAAAATTTTAGGAATCTTCAAAGAAAATTATAAATATTAAAATTTGAATAGCTGGCTTTAGTTCTAAAAGGCTTTTGACATCTTCTTTCCTAAGGCTTTCCTAAATATATCAGAGGCATATTATGTCAAGTTAGAATTTAAATGCATTTATTAATGTTTATGGGGTTTGTTTGTTTGCTTGTTTTTGGTTTTTTTTGAGACAGGGTCTCCCTTTGTAGTTCAGGCTGGCCCTGAACTCACTATGTAGCCGAGGTTGGCCTTGAACTTGTGGGCAATTCTCCTGCTTCAGCCTCCCGAGTGCTGGGATTACACTTATGTGCCACCACAACCAGCTTGTTTACAGGTTTTCAAGAACTGCACTATAACAACAAATATACTATTACAGGCTCAGGTGCTTTAGTTTTTAAATCCAGAGATGGTGTAAGTAATACCATGAGGTTACTTTAAGATTTTATCAAAAAATAGAGGCATGAGATCTCTGAGGCTTGAGTTACTACATGTTAAGTTTTTAATTTATCAGTTTGATCTGAACTTTTAGAACTGACAAAGCCTTGGAATTATGAATACTAGGTATCTTCTAACTAAATCAGCTTTATGATCTTGTTTATGATGTTACCTACAAACAAATGTTCTTACTCATTTTGGCACGAGAGAGTGAGCTGTACTGGAATGCCCACGCAATAAGAAGACTGCAGAGTTCCCAATTCACCTCTATGCTGCATACCAGCAGCCATTAAACAATATGAGGTAATATTAGGCAATATTAGGGATTATTAGCAATATGAGGCAAGAAAATTTCTTTCATAAATGTATAGCTCACAAAAATGTGCACTGTTCGGTGTTCACTTTTCCCCTTCCAAGATATTTGATAGCTATATTTTTAAACATGAAATTGACTTCACAGGTTATATTTACATTGAAAAGAAATATTTACTAATTCTAGTTCATATGTTTCTATAATCAATATACCTTCCACTATTTATATACAAAGAATTCTATCATCTGAAGAAGTCATTTCCTTTGGAAAACTTACCTAATCATGCTTTCTATGGTTTGAATTTAAGTTATCTTTTGATAAACAAAATAAAGCCTAGATTTTTTCTAGATTTTAAAAATCTAGAAGTAGGTGCTTTAGAAATTATGTTTATATGCCCAAGAAAACACCATATCATATTTTCAGTGGAAAAGAATTTGGTGAACCAAAATTCATATCAATTTTAGCTCTTCAGTAATTTGTAAAGCTTTATAATCTAGCTGTCCAAGAACTCGATCATACTATCTCCTATTACTCTTCCTCTTGCTGCTAAATTGCCCAGGCTGGGCTTGAATTTGTAGTCCTCCTGCTTCAGTCTACCAGAGTGCATACATTATCCCTCAACCTCATGTTAGGAAATGAACCCAAGGCCTTCACACTGAAGGATGTATCTCTAGCTCCTTTTTCATTTTTTTAGCATGCGTGCATTTGCATGTGTGTGGTAGTGCTAGAGGATGCCATATTGTAATTCTGATCTTGAGAACTGGAAGACAATATTGTCTTCTAATGTATGATCATGGTATAGTCCTCCATTTACTTAAATTTACTGTTTTCTTCAATTATGTTTTATAGTTCTCTACATGGAAGTCTGGGCATATTTCTTTTTATATTTTCCTATTTACTATCTTGTGATACTATGATAAATAATATATTTTAATTTTTCATTTCCCATTTGTTGGTATATAGAAATATCAGCAGAAATACAATTGATTTTTGTATACTAACATATTTTTGTTTCTACATGTATTCATTCTACCTAAAAATCTTCTAAAAGCAAAAATCTGACACTTTTCACTCTTAGAGACTGGCATAGAATATTACATACACAAAATTATTCTGAAATATCTAAAACAAGAAATTTTTACCTAATGATAAAACACGAGATAAAAATAGGACAAAAGAATAATTATTTACCAAGATTAGACAGGCATGTACCATCTACTGATGAATGGATAAAGATGATGTAGTTTTTTTATACAACGGAATACTACTCTGCCATAAAAAGGTTAAATTTGAGACAGTTCTAGGTAAATGGATGCAACTGAGACCACACTCTTACGTGAAATAAATAGGACACACATGTTTAAATACCACATTGTTTCTCTAGTGTGAGACACAGAAAATGTAAATAAGGACCAAAATGCATAATAGATACTGGGAAATGGGAAGAAAATGTTCAAATGGGAAGGGGAGCAAAGGGGGTAAGAAGGAAAGAAGGGACAAGAAAACAGAAGGAAAAAACTGGAAACAAAGCTTTTGTAAATAAGGAAGGGAAGAGGGGTTGAAGGGAGGGGAGGGGATTGGGGAAAAAAAAGATTTAAGATACATCATGTACAGGTACAAATTCCCTGTGATGAATGTGATCATTATGTCTATCTAAAATGTACCAATAAAAAAAAAAGAAAGAAAAAGATTAGATGGGCATGTATGATAGAAGTCATCATTTTCTTCTCATTTTTTATAGGGTGGCATTCAGTGTCAATTTAGGACACTTGCTCTGAAAACAACCGTGAGGAACCACAAGGGAGGGCTGCTGCCATGCTTTTAAGGCAAAAGGCAGTGGACCAGCTCTGGCCAGACATGTCTGCCCCACATCTTAGCTTACCACTGGCACCAGTACCTGGACATTCAGTCCTCTCTTCTCTAACACTGACATAATTCTACAGACTGTGGTTATACTCCCTCGAAATCCACTGACTTCTGTGTGTCAAAGTTTGAATACTGTAGTCAATGCTTCCTAAAGAAGTGGTAAAGACAGCTGTCAATATAACATTAAAAATAGCAAAAGCAAAGGGATTGAAAGAAAGTGACTGTAAGCCAGTTTAGTGCACATGAAATATCAATTAATGTGAAATATAAACAGGTTATAAAATGGTAAGACCCAGACAGATTCTTAAAATAAATTAGGCTCATACTTAAACTGGTTTCAACACCTGCTGAAGAGGTATAATGGAAATAAGATGACCTGAAATATGTTTTCTCCAAATATGAACAGTTGGAGACACTTACTAACTTGACTAATTTCTAGAAAAGCAATTATAGATACAAGGTAAAAAGGGAAATCAAGGATTCAAATTCTGACCAAGAATTCTGAGAAACATTTAGAAAACAAAGAAAAAGACAAAACCAAACCAAAACCTGATTTTAGAAAACACAACCAAATCACAGAATTATAAATATTGACTATCACAGAGACAATAAGTGGTTCTGTTTTTTCTACCTAACAAGAGTCTATGACTAAAACTAAACAGCTCACTAAGCACATAATAATCAACAGCATGAAGAACCACAGCATTTCCTATTTTCAAATTCCTTCATTATTTTAAATGACATAATCCTTAAAATTATCTGGCTAGTTTAAACATTTACACATCCATTGTTAAAAAATAAAAAAATACCTAACAATACATTTGGTATGAAATTGGGGTGGGGAGAGCTACAGGGAGTTGCTTTGCTTTTGACATTAATTCCTTTAGTATATGCAACAATTGAAATGAGGTATTCTTTGTGGGGTTTTTGTTTGTTTTGCTTTTGGTGGTGCTGGGGATCAAAGCTAGGTCCTCTTACATACAAGGCAAATACTCTACCACTAAGCTATGTCTTCAGCCCAATATGGATTTTTTGGTTGGTGCTACTGTTGTTTTGAGACTTTTTTTTTTTGAGACAGGATCTTGCTCTGTGTTTCAGACTGGCTTGAACTCAGTATGTAGCCCAGGCTGGTCTCAAACTCCCAGTGATCCTCCTGCCTCAGCCTCCCAAGTGATGGGATTACAGGTGTGCACCACCATGTTCTACTTCTCATGGGTTTTCAAGAATTTTCCCTTCTGTCATCCACTCCAGTTCTGAATATAAACTTATGAAATATGCAAAACTATCTTAGCTAACTTAGCCTAGGCTATGTCTAAAACTACTCTATATTTAGTTCTCATTGACTTCCCTATGAATATTAGTACTTCAACAAGATCACTGTTGCTCTTTCAAAATCTAGAGCTGAGCAATAAACACAGAAACAACATGCCATCCAACCTGCACAGGACTAAAGAGTACTCTTATCAGCTTGCATTCAGATACATTCTAGCTTTGTAAACTAACTTTCTTGTCACCTGGTTATACACAATAGAACTCTCTAATGACTTCTAACTCTGGATTCCCATGTTAATTTCAATGTACTCACAGGAAACACAGGATGTTCTGTCTTACTGTACCAGTAACAAGACCACAAATCACCCAATACAAATCTAGGAATTTCTGCCCTGTTAGTATTAGCTTACCCAGTTTGCTGGTGCCCTCTGGTGGGTATTCAGGAAACTGGCCCTCGGAAGGGACGCTGACAGTTCTCCTTAGGCATCGCCCTTTAGTGGAATCTGTCTGTTGCTCCTGTCCTCCTTCCACAGGTATCTAGTAAACCAAAAGAAAAAGAGCTTAAAGTTAATATTGAACTCTCCATAACAGCATTCTGATTGAATAATGTTTTCTAGTTAGTGAAGATGGAAGTGTGAAATGAGCAGAATAAAGTAAGAGAAGTGTACAAATATGGCACTAATTAACCCCTTTCAGGAAGTTTTCTTTAAAAAGAAACTGAAAAATCAGGAAGGGTGAGTAAGCAAATTAGCTCACATGAAGTATGTACAAATCATGTCCAGGTGTGCAGCTGCTCTGGGAGCTCAGAAAACAAAACAAAACACCCACACAAATACAAGTTTCTTCTGCATCAGAAATTAGTTCACAAGCTCTACTTTTATCTAGTGTTCAAAGAGGTAAATGGAAATAAAAGTTGACAAGATTCATCTTCAAAATTCTCTTTAAAGAAGGTGGGAGTTTTTGTTAGATAGATACAAGTAAAATTATTAAATTTTCTTCAATTTTACAATCAAGTACTTAGACATAGATAACAAAACATTTCTAATGGAAGCTAATACAGATACCTGTATAGATACCTACAGAAACTAGTATGCTTTCTTTCAAAGTTGAGGCTGTTTCTATAATTCTAAGATAGTTCTTCTGGCATAGTTTTAGAAAACATATCAAGTGATTGTAGAAGTGGAATAAGAACGATGAATATAAAAGAGATCTCTAAGGCTAACAACTATTTTAAAGCTTATTCAGAAGATTATCACTGTAAAGTAATGATATGGTTCTAAGTTCCTTTTTTCTGTTTGTTTAGGGGCCAGGGGTAGAACAGTCTCCTCTTACCTATAGAAATAGGTTCAAGGCCCTCAGTGGATACTTGAAACGACATATAGACAACATAGTACTCTCTCTCTCTCTCTCTCTCTATATATATATAATTTTTTTACATAGTATATACTTATATGTACTATGCTTTTGTCCTATACAAAGTTAAGTAATAAATTAGGCAAAGAGATTAAAATAGGAATAATAGGAGAGCAATTTTCACAATATATTATAATAAAAGTTAAATAACTGTCTCCCCCTGCCCACCTCAAGGTGTTCTAAAATAGTGTAATTTTACCTTTTCACTTAAAGGAAGCATTTTATAGCTTATCTTTGGCATATTTAAATTCTCAGCATGACTGCTCTTGTGCTTTGGGGTTATTTTTAAGTAAAATAAGGGTTACCTGAACACAGGCACTGTGATACCTTGACAGCCTATCAGATAACCAAGACATATGCTAAGTGACTAATGGGTGAGTAGCGTATACAGTATGGATATGCTGGAGAAAGGGATGGTTCAAATCCCAGGCAGGAGGAACCAGGATACCACAAAACAGTGCAAAATTTAAGACTTATGAATTACTTATTTCTGAAATTACCACTTAATATTTTCAAACTGCAGTTTGCCATGGATAACTGAAACTGTGGAAGATAAAACCATGGATAAAGGACGAACACTATAATGCTAGGTATGCAGATAATGAGCAAAGACATTTTACAAATAATTATCAATAACTTGTATCAGAAGAATTATATTGATGATATCCTAAGTAGTTTAGTAAATTATATCAACAATTAATAACTGTTCCTAATTTTTATGGCTCTTGAATTTTAATAATAATTACTATCATTTAATTCTTATTGTGCACAAATCCAAGAATTGTGTGTGACATTATGAAAGCATGATAACTTTTCCTTGTTCACAGGTGAGGGATAGTTTATTTTTCCAAATGATTGCAAAGAACATACACTGTATCAATTGGCCCAACAAAACTGGGACAGGTGCACATGCCTTTGCTCTGCCTCAGTAATCTAATTCCTATGACTGAGGTCAAAGAGATAACAGAAAGGGAAGCTCTCTGTGTTACTGAGAATCTGCACTGGATCTTAGCCAAAAGGCCGAGAAGCGATTGTTACTGAGAATCAGAAGAGCAAATTCCTGAAACTTCCAGAGCACTGAAAATTTTCATATCTTTATAGTCCCCTACCTCATTACACTTAGCTGAGAAACTGAAGGGCAGAATTAAGAAAAATTTTAAAAATATGTTGAAACCATATAACAGCATCAACAAAGGCATATACTTTCAAAAGTACTCTGTAATGTAAAACTTCACGAACAGTAATCTAAGTCACCCATCCCTTTCAGGATGGAAATTATCTCTCTTTAAATAATTAAAAGAGTATCACTGAAAGGTTGAGTGACTCCTTCCTATTAAGAAAGGCAAAAAATGAGGCTCCTAGGGCAGTGAAGCTCAGCTGGTCCCAGCACCTGGAAGGTAGCTCCCTGCCTCCATCCGAGGCTCCTAGGGCAGAGAAGCTCAGCGGGTTCCAGCTCCCGGAAGGAAGCTCCCCACCTCCATCCCAGGCTCCTAGAGCAGTGAAGCTCAGCCGGTCCCAGCACCCGGAAGGAAGCTCCCTGCCTCCATCCCAGGCTCCTAGGGTAGTGAAGCTCAGCTGGTCCCAGCACCCAGAAGGAAGCTCCCCTGTTGCCATCCCAAGCTCCTAGGGCACAGAAGGTGAGCCGCGTGGGCGGCAGAAGCACCCCCCCCCATGGAAATGAGAAGACACATAAACAAGCCTCAAAAACAGACTTCCAGATCACCTACAGC
>NW_004624771.1:3980338-4004665 GCF_000247695.1 Heterocephalus glaber
GGGGGGGGGGGGGGGGGTTCCTGGCGCCTACTGTACTTTTTTTCCCCTTGCAGGTTTTAATTTTTTCTATGTGTGTGTTTGATAATAAAGTTATTTTAAAAAATTTTCTGTTCTGATTGTCCTAATTTAGTTCACATTTACTTGTTTACAATGAATTGCTCATAAAATTTTGTGTATCTTCTGGGTTTTATAGCATGAGAATGTTTTTTAATACTTCTTTGGGCTTCGCTGCTTTTGCTGCAACAGAAAAAGGAGAAAGAATGGAAGAGGAGCAGAGAAAGAGGGAGGAAAGGAAAGGGGAGAGAGAGCATATGCGAGACAGAGAGAAGAGAAGAGAGAGAGAGAGAGAGAGAGAAAAAAATCATGGACCATAATTTCATTCTGTTTTAGAAGAAAAAAGTGAGAAACAGTACAGCTTCTCAGATATCTAAGAGGCAGGCAAAGTTGAGGACCACTGATCTACTCTTGTATTCCCAGCTCTAACTATTCACTTATTAATCCTTACTCATCAGTACTAAGTGTGGATACATAAATAAATAATGTAAGCTTTCCTATAGCTTCATTTCTGCATTTTTGAGATATGGCCTTAATGATATGGATTTCTGGGGTGGTATGGTTAGAAAGAAATCTCTCACTGGAAGGGTCACACCTCTATCGCTGCTCAGCATGACCATTCCTTGTTATGTTCTCAAACTTCCAGTTGTTCTCTGAAAGCATGTGTAGTCTTTTCTTGCAGATGTGAGGCAAAGCCCTCAGCCAAAGACTGTGGTAAGCTGCCTGGTAGATTCTATCCTCTTCAGATGCAGCATTCTGTTCTCCACCTCCTCAGCTCAGTAGCACCAGTAGTCTGTCTGGACTCCAAATTACTGTGCTCATGCAGGAAATGGTATGCAGTAGATAGCTGAGAATGGCAACCATCACAGTGTTAGGCTGCCTATTGTCCACTGGCTGAAAAAATATATACGCTGAGAGTGTATGTGTCCTATTTTTTATTGTTTACAGATGGAAAGCTAATCTTGTACCACTTTCTCTATCACAGCTGGTGCCAAAAGCATCTAATGTTGCCCAAATGCCTGTAACAGTTTCTTCACTGACATATGCTACTGATGTTCTGCCCTTTAAATCTATCCTGTACACACTTACCAGAGTAGTTTCAAAACGTAAATATCATTATGTCATTCTGAGGCTTAATGTTCTTCAGTGTTTCTTCTTTGCTCTGGCAGTGGTTTCAAAAGAGTGGTGGTATGTTTATGGAGGTGGAGTTTATCTATTGTTATAGGGTTTCTGTACACGATTTTCTAAAATGAAAAGGTTATTCTGGTAAAAAAAAAAAAAGGTTAAAAAATTACTATCCTATATAGTGCAAACTCCCTGTGCCAGTTAATCTTGACTGTCAACTTGATATGAGCAATTAAGAGGTGAGGTCTACTTACAGGAGGTGGACTATACAGACGTCCCGAGTTGAGCAGCTTTCCTCTACCCCACCTTTCCACCATGATGTTTCTGCCTTGGAGCCAGCTGATGTAGACTGAACCTTCTGAAACTGTGAGATAAAACAACCCTCTCTTCCTTTTAGGTGCAGGTACCAAGTATTTTGTCCCAGCAATGGGAAAGATAATCAATTACACTCCCTAACACAGTATAATTAAGTTTTATATAATCTGGCTCCTGTCTTTGGGTTCTGTTTTAGACTCTACAGTCTAGGAACACCAAACTACTTGCATTTCCTTGACATATTTCCAATTTTGTAGTCCAGTAAAATTGCTTAGTTTAGTCTCTCAGTCTGAAATGCTGCCTCTCACTTTCTTTTCTATTCTATACCTGGCAGGTAAACTTCTATTCATCCTAACATTTATGACAGGCATTGCTTCCTCAGAGAATCTCCTCCTTCAACCAGTCTCATAAGGGAAGTTAGGGTACACTTCCCTTAGTTTCCTCCAATATCTTTCCCTGTAACTCTACTTATAGTGCTCAATTATTATTCACTTATGCAACTAATTCCACATAAATTAGCAGTTTGTACTTTACCAGCTCATCCACAAACCTTATCTCCAACCCACAAATGAACGAACATTTGATGGCAGCGGCAGTGGTGGTGGTGGTGGGGATGTTAGGCAAAGAAACAAAAACATAAAATCAGCCAAGAAGTTAGTAGGTATATACCTTATTTGTTTTGTTTTAGAACAGGGAAGAAGGCCAATTTAGCTGAAAGGGAGAAGTAAAGTGGTACACACACCAAAATATATTATGACCTGTGCTTGAATGACAGGACATGCATAATTCAGGGAGTATTGGGAAGCCACTCATGCTTTTACATCTGAGAAATGGTAGTCTCCTAATGGGCCTATCTTCTTCCTATCTCTTCTTCTTCTAATATGTTCTATAGATTAATATTCATAAAACATAATTTTGACCAAATCTCTAATTAAGCTTCCCCTGGTAATTTCCCATTGCCAGTAGCAACTTAACAACAAGTTTACAGTTCTTTAGAATAAATTTCTTCCTCTTATACTCTCCAATTTACTTTTTTTTTTTTTGGTACCAGGGATCGAACTTGGGTCAGGCGGCGAAACCACTGAGCTAAATCCCCAGCCCTTTACTTACGTTATTAATTAAATGTCAGTTTTAAATTATTTCCATCTCTAAATTTATTATGGGAGACAGAGAAGAAATAAAAACTGTGTTTTATTCTTTGCAACTCCTAACAATAATAACTGCATGTACAGGGACATGTTATACATCTGAATAACTTGAAAGTGATTCTGAGTGAAATAGGCCATGAGTAGTTAACTCCAGGATAAAAAACAAAAAAACAAAAAAAGCAGTTAACTTTCAGCTGTTTATACAATGTCTAACTGCTATTTTCATCAATATATCTGAGTATAAACATTGCCTTCTAAGGCAAGAAAAATGTGTTAAAATATTTTAACACATTCCATTACGATTCCTTGCTGCCTATACAACCTGTATCCAGCCTTTAAAGTTCATAATACAGAAATAACAGTTTGCATTAAGAAAAATGGAGACAAATTTACCTTGACCTGATGGCTTGTTAATGCCAAAAGAAAGTCACAGAGTCTTCTGTTTTTACACTACCTACACCTGAGAGAGACTCATTTTTGTCTTCTCCATCATTTCCCTCAACTCCTTAATCTGTAGTTTACTTGGTCTTATCTCTTGAAAGCAAAATGGAACTCAAATGGTCACATATTTTTAAAGGGGTTGGCATCAATGCAAGCGAGTATATTTCATAACACACAAGCAATGTCTATGTGACACAATCTACATTATACAACTTATTGAACCATTAAGTCATTTCTCAAAGTGATAGTCTTGGCAAACCTCTTTTTCCGCACTCTGCTCAGATCTAGACTATTCTGCTATAGGCCCAAATTGGTGATTGGTGTATTCAACACTCTTTCCATGTATATCTCTCAAATAAAAATTTTTCTCAATCTGACAAGAAACATGCAGAGGTAAGAGACAGCGTTAAAAGATTCCACACATTGTCTTAATATGTGGGGAGTCCCACACTAATATAATCTTCCGATTTTCCAACACTGCCTACCTAAAGATTCAGGATTAAATCCATACAGAGCCCTCTTAACTGATCTTTTAGCACCACAATAGACACCTCCACAATTAGCTGAGTTAGGACTTCAAACAGCTCTTTCAGATCATTTCCATAGGACATTCCTTAAACTCATTTCAAGAAATTCTAAAATATTCAATGCAAAATTCCAAGGATAAGAATTACAATATAGTCCTTATAATTCATCAGTGTGGGAAAAGGTAGAAGTAGTATATTCTAGTCCTTCCATAAAAAGTGAACCTCCCATATTTTCTTATAATAAAACTAACAGGGTATTAAACTTACTGTTCAAGTAGCAGGTACAGTCATGGCTTCACATTTTATTTTCCTAAAGATTTAATTCAACTTTTCCAATTTAATAATGTCAGAATGTAACAACCTGTCTGAAAATATTAAACTGTACTTACAAAGTGTTTGTAAACTCATCATCCTTTCATTATTCCTAACATGGTTTACTGCAATAACTTTTTAACTTATTTATTTGCTTCCACTCTTTTCCACTAATTTTTCCATATGATCAACAGAGTTACTTTATTAAGAAGCAAATATGGGCCAGGGATTTAGCTCAGTGGTTTTGGCGCCTGCTGCACAAGCGCAAGGACCCAAGTTCGATCCCTGGCACCAAAAAAAAAAAAAAAAAAAAGCAAATATGATTATGTCATTGCCCTTATAAATACTTTCCATGTTCTGGACCATTTCCAGGATAAAGTCTAAATTCCTTACCATGGTCTTCAAAGGTCTATTATCTAATTCTTACTAGCTATTCTTTTCCTCTTGCAAGCTATATTCCAAAAACTAAACATTCTGCCAAAGAGATATATGTTTCTTGACTTTGTACCCTTATTCATACATGGAATGTCCACCCACTCTTCCCCTCCTGGTGATTTCTTATTTGTAAGCATTAATTTCTCTGTAAAAACCAATTTATGGCATTCTCCATTCCACATCATAACCTACCCCAGGTAATATTTTACTTATCTTTCCCTTGTAGTTATAATAAAACGTTACTGAGATAAAATTCCTATAACATAAAATGAATCATTTTAAACTCACTCATTCCTTAATGTTTATACATTCACAGTGCTGTGAAAATACTACCTGTATCTAGTTTCAAATGGTTATAATTTACCCCACATATTCCAATAAAACCACTTCTTTGAGACCATAACACTGCATACATAACAGGTATTCAATAAATAAGATGGAATCACATATTTGACTATGGAAAATTACCTTAGAGATTATTTTTATCCTCTTTTTATTATCTTGTTTTACCAAACAAAAAACAAAAATAGGGAATTAAGCCTCATGTTCTGGGCGGGTTCATGCTATAGTTTTGATACTAAACATTCCCTAAATATCCATGTGTTAAAAGGCTTGGTACTACTGGGAGGTGGAAACTGTAAGAAGTGAGGCCTAGTGGGAGGTGCTTAGGTCACTAGGGACATGCCCTGGAAGAAGAAAGTGGGACCCCACATCCTTGTTTCTTTTCCCCCCTCTCACTGGCTTCCTGGACATATGTGAGTGGTTTTGCTCTATCCCTGATATGCTGCCTCACCACAGAAGCTATGAGGTTAACTAATCATAGACCAGAACCTCCAAAACTGTGAAGTTAAAACAAATCTTTTCTCTTTTTAAGTTGATTACGTCAGGTATTTATTATAGTAACAGAAAATTGATTAACACAGAAAAGATAGAAGAGCTCTCCTCTCAAGAGTATATTAAGGAATTGGGCATTCTGGAATTAGTTTATAATTTGGATTTTGTAGCATTCATTCAACAAATTTTCCTGTGAGTTTCCTATGTGTCGGCACTGCTGGTTACATCACTGAACAAATAAACAGAATCCATGTCCAAAGCTAACATTCCAGTATGGGGAAGAGAGATGATAAACATCATAAAGTATATAACATTTTAAAAGGTGAAAACTGCTATAGAAAAAAAACTAGAGCCAGTTAATTAGATTGAAAGTTCTATATAGAACCATGAGGTGCATAGCCAATGGAAATTACATCAGTATGTCTAAGAGAAATCTGCACTTGTATGCTCATTGTGGCACTATTCACAATAGCCACAAAAGGAAATCAACCTAGGTGTCTGTTCATGGAGGAATCAATTTTTTAAATGTGATATATACACATACACACACATACACACATAATGGAATTTATTCAGCCATAAACACAAGTTAAATTCTATCACTTGCAGCAACATAGATGGAATTTGAGGACATTACATTAAGTGAAATTAGGCACAGAATGACAAACACTACATATTTTCACTTATATGTAGAAGCTAAAAGTTGATCTCATAAAAGTAGAGAGGAGAATACTGATTATGAGAGCTGGGGATGGGAGGATGAAAGGAGGGTGGTTAATGGGAATGAGTACAATTGGATAGGAGGAATAGCTTCTATGTTCTGTAGCACAGGATAACTATGGTTGACAATTATTTATTTCAAAATAGTTACTAGAAAGGATTCTGAATGCTCCCAATAAAGAAGTGATAAATGTTTGAGGGATGGATATGCCAACTGCCCTGATCTGATCATTACACATTGTGTACTGACATGATCATTACACATTGTGTATTGAAATGTCACACTATATCCCATAAAGATTAAAAGACTTTAAGTCCTAGAAGGCTTGAAGGATTACTGAAGAAGGAATGAGCTAGAAAGATAGGAGGTAAGGATCAGAGAGTAAGATGCATGCAATCGAGAATATGAAGGATGTGTAGCAATAAGGTGAAATGGGGAAGAGATCCTTGGAAGAGTTCACAGAACAGATGATGAAAGAATCATCTCTACAGACACAGAAATAATAAAAAATTAAGACTGAGTGGGTGTGGAGATAATGACTGAGAAGAAAATCAATAAAAAATAAAGAGTGACAAGTTGGAAGATTCCTGCAACATGCAATTCAGTTTAAATATTTTAGAGAAAATGAGGGAGAACAGACAGGAAACAGCTGTGAAAGCAAAAGACACCTACTCCAGCCAGCATGTTACAAGGGCTGTGGGAGAAAAATAGCCACCCCGTGACAAGACTTTACGGAAGACAGTGACCCCAGGAAAGATACTGGTTCTCAGAGGCCAAAGGATAGGAAGAAGAAATAGTTGATTTTGCAAATGATAAAGCTGCAGCAGGCACAGCGAAGGATTTTAAGAGGTGAGGAAGGATGAATGGAAGACAGGGTCAGAAAAGGAGACACAGAACCATAAAGAGGGTAAAGCATGGGGAATGAGGTTTCCTAGGTGTCTAAGGCTACTTGTAATGACTGGCTTAGAAGAGGATGAAATACACATCATGAACAGTTATTTTATGAGACAAAGGGGGCCCAAGCTTGGCTTACAGTTGACCAGAAATATTTAATCAATTTAATTTAATTTATAATCAATTTAATCAATTGATTATATCTTGATTCTGGATAAGGCATGCTTCTTGATATTCTGCTTTCTATTACTGGGGATCAAACTTGGGTCCTTGTGCTTGCGCAGCAGGTGGCGAAACCACTGAGCTAAATCCCTGGCCCTGCTCTCTATTCTTGAACTATAGTACTAAACTAAAAATGTAGGCAAGGGCAAAAGGATGGCAAATAATCTGTTTATATCATTCCCTGTTAAGAGCTCTGATGAAAGACTGATGATAGGTGAGTTAAAATAAGCATTATGAATTATGTTTATTACTAATATTCATTCACTCTACCAATTTTTATTATATAAGTACTTAACACAGTAACACATACAAGAATGTTCTGGAATAGGTCGGTGTTTATTAAATTATTTGCATAAAATTAAATTGAATAGTATTAAAGTACTAGAGAAGGGTCATGGGTAGGGAGATGCTAACAACAATAAGGTATATTTTTCAATGAGTGAAGGAAAAGAATAAGCAAGTTCTTCATGGAGGCACACTACCTGGGCCCTTTCAAGTAAGCACTGCATATTGAAATGTGAGAAGAAACTAAAATAGCTTTTCTGTTATTACCTTGTCTTTATCAAGTTTCAAAAGCTGAATAAGAGAAGAGACACAGAAGAAAAGGAAGAGGGAGTAAAGAGGAAGAGAAAAGGGAGGTAGGAATCTACAAATGAGAATTAGGAAATACGTTTCCCAATCATTGCTTCTTCTGAACAGACTTTTAGGAAGGAAGACTTACTGAATGGATATTTTCCCAAATTGTTATTCACATATGTTTCAAATTAATCTTTCTCCTTCATTGAATCAGAAATTTTCTTCTTCTCTCCCATTATGCCTGTTCTGTGTCAAGATCATAGTCACTATTTTTTTAAATGTGTAGATGATATAATTACTAGAATAATATTAATTACCAACAAGCAAATGAATGATCTGGATGTGTAAGAATTTGTATGTGTAAACAACTGAAGGAGTAAAGTAGTAATGGTATGTGATAAGTTCTAGTTTTTAATTTACCAGAGCAGAACTTGATGCCTAGTGTGGATTACATTCTGTCTGCCTCTGCAGACCTACACTACTCTCTGCCCTTCGTTCTCTCTCTATGTGTTTCAGGAAGATAACCTCTACAGAACATATTAAAGTAATCTTTTACTGCCTTCAGTGTAGATCTCTGACCAATAGGGACAATGGCAAGAAATCAGCAAGCAGAAGAGACTTAGGGTGTTTTCTTGTTGGCCATCTGTGGTTTTTGGTAGAGGCTGTGCTCTTCTGTGTACAACCACAGCAAATGTCATATAGGTTCTCATGCAACTACAATTCTCTGAATTCCAGAAACCTGGCTTCCTTCTGTTACCCTGAAGATAGAGGGTGTAACTGCTTTTGGCTGTTGCTAGCTCACGGCTGCTACATCACCCTATGCTGCTCACTCATCTATAACTTGTCCTTTCATTAAACCTCTTCCAATGAATCCACTGAGCACACCAACTGTTTTTCTTAGGAGCTAAAGTGATGTAATTTCCAGTAGCTCTTTTAGGCTATTTTCAGGGTCAGGTCTACCCACTCCAATTCTTTCTCATTCCAAATTTCTCAACTTAACTCGGTGTCTCTTCTGTTCTTCAGTGAGAATGCAGCCCCTATATTGTGGAACTCATCCTTCTTTGGAACAGCATCTCACTCTGCATTAGCAACCCTTTAGATGTATGTTGTTGAAGTCTATATTTGTGTAACACTAATTATCAACACAAAAATAAAATATATATAATTCCAGACTTTTCTCAGAAAGGAGAAGTAGCTTTCCATCTTACCTCCTTCTCCTTGTTGAGCAACACCAACTGGCTGTCTGTTAGGATGCAGTACTTCCGTTCCCATGTTGTTGTCTCAGTGTAGGGTGACTGACCACAGGACAGACGATGGGTGGGTGGTCCTTTCACATCTGCATTACATAAGAAAAACAAAAGTGACAAATCATTATCATGATTAGTAAATCAGTATTTCAAATGCAAGTCTCTTCAAAGTCAAAGTATAACTTTGAGTCTAAACATGAATTTCAATGGTAAATTGAAACTTCTTTTTCAGAAAATAAAAACTGTTGTATACAAAACAGAAAAAAATTATCCCTGCAAGCTGTAGGAAGAAGGCTGAAATACTGCAGGTGAACAGTTACCACAAACTTGAAACAGTAATTATCGGTGTATATATACACTAAAATAATGGGAAGATGCTTCAGGGCTAAGACAGTGTAATTCAAACTAAAGAGGTGAGGGTTACTGAGACACAGGAACAAAAGATACAGCTTCTAGCCTTTAGGAAGAAGATGATGTTTCATGTATACTTTGAGAATACTGTTGACCAAGAACTGAAAGAGTAAAGTTATTGGCAGAACACATATATATATAAAAACTAACTTTATACCCATTAAGAATTAGAAATACTTAAACAATAGCATCATATTACCACTAGAGGACAGTAAGATCTTAAAAACAAAACAATTTCCTTAAGGAAAAATCTAAATGTATTACCCACCATATTTTTTAGAGGTAGAGGTACCTAATATTAAAGCAAAAATTTTCAACAATTCTCAAATGCCTCATTTCCTTTTAAATACCAACTGGTTACCAACACCACCTTTGCTACTTTCAATTTTTTTTTATATGAACTGTTCACTCATTTGGGCTATTGTAAATCTTGGGAGGTATCTTAGTCATAAAGATACCTTAGATCCATTAAACAAAGATTTTATGACAGTTCAATATGTATCAAAATCTCTTTAGACACAATGGACTGATTCCTCTCAGGAATATACTGAAATGATTATTTAAAATACATTACTATTTTTTAGTTATTGTAGTAGATGAACAAATCAAACTGAAGAGATAAGAAAACAAACACCCATTAAGTCAGGAGAGTTATAAATTATAAATAAGCATATTATGACTGTAAAAATTAGAATACAAGATACTGTATTTAGAGCATAACCCAAGTTTCCTGACAGAACAGAAATCTGTATCAACACCAAATTTCAGAAAACCTAATTTCCCTTTTTGGTATGATCCTGAGTAATTCTCTTAAAACCTCAATATCTAATGTTCTCTTTTGTCCTACCTGAACTTTGTTTTCATTTCTTCACATTATTATGAAACAAGACATTGCCTCAAAGTGTTTTGGGACCCTTAACCATTTGTCTCTAGTGCTAAGGGTAGGGTGAAATAGGGAACAACAAAATAGGGAGCAATACCTCTGTATTTAAAAGACTTCTGTTTTAATGATGAGTCAGATTAGACATCTTACAGATGTCATAGTTTTATCTATTTTTTTTCTATCTACAGGCAATTCCCACTTTTTAAATCATAAGACTGCACAGAAGAGGGCTGGGGATGTAGCTCAGCAGCAGAGCTCTTACCTAGCACGTGCAAGTTCCTGGTTTCAACCCCCAGTACCACAACAGACAGACAGGCAGAAGACAGACAAAGATGCATGGAAGAAAACAAGACAGAAGAACTAAGTGATCATTTTTGTTTTATTAGTACTTCTGGATTAAGGTTTAAGAAGTGCTTTAAGTAATAAGATAAAGTAAAAATTTTAAATAACCTATAGATTTAATGTATTCATTCTATCATGACCTTATTCAATGTATTATGTCCTATTTTCTTGGCTAATTAAAGGCTTAATAGTACATGAGCAAGGCCTATATAATGAGATTACATGAATAGGACAAGCTCAGACTTTTGCCCTGTTTCACCTTACCAATTCTACCAGTCTTTATATTTTGCTCTAGTGACTTACTTCTAGTTTGTGACTTTCAATTATTTTTAGTATCTAAAATTCACTAGAGAAAAGGATAAGTAACAGAATCACAAAGAAGCAAAATTAGAAACTATTTTAGATTTGTTCTGTCTTATTCCTATGATGATACTAAGGACATTATATGCTGGCCTCATTATAACAAATTAAATAATTTTAGAAATATTAAAAGAATCAGAGGTGTTTTAATAGATTCCTTTGGAAGCCACTTCTTTAAAACTGGATTATTATTGTGTAAACTAACAGTTCTCATTTTCTAAATTTTTTTTCAGTATTTATTTTTTATTAGTACATGTTCACATTACATAATGATTACATTCTTTATGGGGAGTTGGTAAGTGTACAGAACACATTTTAATTTTTTTACTTCCCCTTCTCTCCCTCCCTGATAGTCTTCTTTCATACAGTACCAAAACCTGACCAGCAGTTACTTTTTAAAAATCAGTACAACGTGGACTCTGAAACCTCATTAATGAACTTATCATGTTACTAAATTTAAAATAATCACTGGTCCGTCTTGTCCTTTGAATGACTCTTTCATGGCAACAGCAGCAGATCTCTCTTGAGTTAAGCTGTGAAGGGAAAAAGGTGCATTGTGGCCCATCACAAGATGAAGATGAAACACAATCACCTGACAGCTGGAAATTTCAGTAGGCATGTATATATGCACGTTTTTCTTAGAAGGTAAGTAACCTGCAGAAGTTGAAGGCAGAAGAAATAATGTTACAGCTGCCATGTAGAGATGATCCTTAACAATGGCGATAACTAACATGCTGTTGAAAAGCAGCCTACAGTAAACTGGAGATATATGACGATATTATTTAATAAATATATTAATGCTCTCTGCTGAAGACCTAATATACCTGGCAGGCAACAATTCACTCTCTTTCATTCTATGGCACAGAAAGGAAAGGCAAACTCATTTGGGTGATTAATATGGTTTAATTCTATTTATTTTTATGTTTCATTACCTTCCCACCCTCTAAATTATATAAAAATGTTACAAAATACCCTGTTAACAGAACAAAAATTTTCTTAAACGTACAACTACCTAACATAAGGGTGCAAACTTTGCTTTATCCTGACATATAATAAAACTTCGGG
Source organism: Heterocephalus glaber (assembly GCF_000247695.1). The sequence goes on from NW_004624771.1 coordinate 3,992,251, forward strand.
ATGGCAAATTATATTATAACTCATATACAATGAATAGTCCCAGGAGATTTAAATATGGCCACATGAACACTGATAAGTAAGGATATTAATCAATGATTTAATGTTTAAAACACAAAATTAGTCCAAAATGTCTGACTTATGGAAACACAAATCTCAATTCTTACAAAATTATACATTCACTGAGATCATAATTGTTTGTAAAACTGAATTTACATTGAGTTTCAACCTGAACGAACCACTTTAGGCTCCTTCTCAACTACAGAGGCATAATATCCACCCTTGATCACTGGTGTCTGATCAGTAAATCCCTATGGTCACCATTGCTTGCTAAGAGAAGGACAGGGGAGAGAGCAGATAGTACACTTCTTCCTAGTGAGTAATTTCCTTATTCTAACATTTGCAAAGAGTCCCTCTGCATCACTATAACTCAGCACGGAAGTTCTCACTCTGCTCTATCACAGGGCAGAATAAGTTATCTGGCAGTAAGTTCCTTGAAAATATGACTGACTTAGACTCTTGTTTGTTTGATAAAGGTGACATTCTCTTTAAAGAAGAGTTAATTTCAGTTTTCTGCTATCACCTAGGTATTTTAAGAAGATGGCTGGATGGGACATGATTCCTATGATGGTTCTACCTTGCTTCTCCCTTCCACATCACTGTTTCAGATCACACTGCAAAATTACATGTGCCACGAAACAGCAGGCAAAACAGAACACATGGTTTTCTTCCACTTTTTAGGCAAGCACTAGAAAAAATGAGTCCCATAATTCCCACATTGGGCCAAGTACTGCTTAAGTAACTACATTGCTTGTGTAACTGAATGAAGTATTATAAATGGTACCAATGTCAAGCAAACAGGAGGTAAGTCTATCATAGACCTCCCCTCAATCCTAACAGACTTAATGCATCTACATAGTTCATACTAAAACTCTTAAACAAAAAATATAAAATACTTAAGATAAAATAATCCATTTATATTCTAATCTTTTGATAAAAAAGTCTATATGGAAGTTTTTCTCAAAGTAAGATTTTGTGCTAATTCAAGAAAAGTGTAAGAAAACACTAGTCTGCCCCTTAAAACATGACAATGGTGTTCTATTATTAAAAAATCAAAACTTAAAATCCTTTTCATGTCTCATGTTTCTGTTAATGGTAGAAAATATGAACTGCACTAAGAATCTCAAACACCATTTAGTGAACATTCCTTTTGTTATATTTAGTACCTCTTCCTATATTAATATACCCCCATGCTTGCCTCTTTTTAAATTGACTCTCATCACTTTCCTTTAGGGACAGCTGCTGTGGGGAAAGAATCAGAGCTTTAAAAGGAATGTGAGTTTTACTTGAGAGGGGAAAAGAATAAGTAGTTTACTAGTACTAAGAGATCAGTTTCTGTGCTTCTAAAAAACTGGCTAAATAGTCAATACTATGACATTATCTCTGTATTTTAATGAGCAAAAGAAGACGGACTGCATTAAAACAAAAATTGTCAATCATCTAGCAAGATCATAAATCATTAATAGCTCTATCTCTCTCCATAGTGTCCACTGGAATAGAAACCACAGGTAAATATGCATCTTTTTTTTGAATTGTGATCTGTTTCAATCACAAATCACTAACTATACAGTAAGAACTATCACGAAGGTAATATATGCTTCTCTAAAGAATCCTATCAGGCTCCCTGGTAGGTGGACAATCCAGTTCAATGAGCTGTGTCCTGATATAACCTACCTGGATTATGACAGAAATGAAAAACCTTTCTTTTTTATAAAAAAACAATACAAATCGACCTCAAGTGAGTAGCAGGGGAAAAAGCATTTAGATTTTCTTTGCAATATAATCAGTACAAATAGAGAAAGACATCCTCTTAATCTATTCATGCAAATGTTAGAGAGAGCAAATTCTCACATAACGGGACTGTATTCTATGATTTTATTTATTCATGTATTTTAATTTTTTCTCTTTTGAGCAGTTCTTGGAATGGAACTCAGGGTTCTGCATGTGTTACAAGAACTAAGTTATACTCACAACCTCTATTCTATGCTTTAAAATTGAAAAAGAGGGCTGGTGATTTAGCTCAGTGGTTATGCTGCCTCTCTTGCAAGTGCAAGGACCCAAGTTTGATCTCTGGTACCAAAAAAAAAAAAAAAAAAATAGAAAAAGAAAATTTAGTTCAAGTCCATCTAAAATTCCAATTTTTCCCAAATATTACTAAATATTCTTAAACACCTGAACAATTCATCAAAAAGTTCTATATTAAAATGCCAATACAAAATCATTTAACATTTAACAAACCTATAAGTACATTTATACACAATACATTGTATCAGTTACAAGTTATATTTCTTTCTATACTATAAACATATATGGCAAGGTAAGTAAGCCATAATAATTTTTAATGATATATAATTAATGCAAAGAACACTAAAAATAAAATTAACTACAAGGCTTTCTAAAACAGCACTATCACAGTCATATTTATCTTCTCACAAATAGACAAAATATATATGCATAGTATATGAAGATAAATGTATGGCCAACTTTATGTCTTTTGTCTCTCATCAGCTTTGTTCATTTCTATCTTTTCTTCTAAGTATAAACTTTCCTAACCTTCCTAGGCTTCTTCCATTATCTTAGAAAATATTAAGACTGCACAAAACCTTTAAATAATGAGATCATAAAACACCATCCTGTAGGAGAAACAACTGATATAAGACAACACACCTATTACATCTTCTCTCCCCCAGATTCCAGAGCAACTTACACTTTTGCCCAGAATGCACAATGTGGGATTCTTTTAATAATACTTTAATGTAGATAGTCAATTTTCAGTTATAAATTTCTAAGTCTTTAGAGTAAATATTTGGATATTGACAACTGTTCAGATATCTTGGGATATTTGCACATTACAGAGAACAGGGAGAAAAGAGTGAATCTAAGGAAGAACTGGTGAAGAATCAGGTTGGAAAAAATATAAAAACAATGGCCAGCAGGAATAGAAGAACAAAGAAGGGGAAGGGAGAATTTTTTGGGAAACAGTATAGAGGTCACTAAATCACACTTCCTCAAATCAGATTAATAAAAGGAAACTTCAAATCATAAAATTACTTGCTCAAAGTGACATACCTAGCACAGTTATATTACAATTTAGTTATTCACAATCTAAGATTTTTTTCTAGCATACCAATAGAACTTCTCATTTTCCTTTCATTGTTGTCATTCGTTTATTCATAATTCAGTAAGTACTGTATTTATTTACAGTGTATAAAGTACTGAACTCAAACCTGAAGATATAACAATAAACAAGACAGACCTAGTCACTGAACTCAAGGAACTTAAATTTAATAGCATCAAATAGTGTACAAATGGTATATCATTCAGTTGGAACAATTTTGAAAAACACTGTAAAGAAGTAGTACAGAATGCCTGAGAGCATTCTGAGAGAATTAAAATTACTAACAAGAAGAATCTGCCAACAAACAGTTCATCAGGATCATCTTACGGTATGGCCCTCAGTGGACAAGCCCCAGTTTCACACTTGGATCTTACAGTTAGCTTTCTAGTCTTCCATTTAGTCTACAGCAGACAAAGACTACCAGAGATCAGAGGAACGTTTCTAGCATGAGAATATATAGATTTAAAATAAAAAAGGAGACCAACAAAGAAAAAGGCAGCCTGAAGGAGACACAAACAATACATGGAGAAAACAACTATAATTATCCAAAAAGAGACAGAAGAATTGGCATCCGTCAAACAAAAACAAGACACTTTTTAATGAAAATCAATATTTATAGAACTAAAATGAGCTTTTGTATATTAAAAACAAGACAACAAAAATGAAAAAAAAACAAAAATTCAATGCACTTAGAAAATTCAGAAAATAAAACAAAATACACAGAGATAGAATATTAAAAAAGATAAGAAAATTGAGCCAAAATAAAAAATAGAAAATAAATAATAATAATAGAAATAACAGAATGAGAAAATTATTAGTGAAACTTCTCAGTACTAATTGGACATGAATTTCCAGAATGAAACTCACTGAGTACCCAGCAAAACTATCAAAACCTATACCTGAGAAAAAACACGTTACATTCAAAACATCAGAAATAAGAATGGATCTGAACTTCTGCAAAGCAACACAGGAATTCAAAAGATAATAGAAAGAGACCAAAATTCTGGGTGAACACAGATTATTCACCTAGCCAAACTAACAATCAACCAAGATCAGTGATGTACATCCTCCTTCAAAATGACGGAGTGTCTTAGTCTGCTCAGGTTGCTTCAATAAAATACCACAGATGAGGTGTCTTAAATAACAGTCATTTCTTTTCACACACAGTTCTAGAACTTGAGAAGTACAAAATCAAGTTGCCAATCAATCTAGTTCCTAATGAGAGTTCTCAGTGGCTTGCCGACAACTAACTGCCTTTCACTTTATCCCCACATGAGGAAGAGTGAGAACTCTGATATCGCATGTGTCTCAAATAAGGGCACCAACCCTATGGAACTAGAGCTTTTTGTCACTGTGCCCAAAATACCTGAGAAAGTCAACATAACATGAATGGCCTCTGGCCCAGTTCCCAATAGAGTGAAACCTCATGAGCAGCCTTCACTGTCCACTTTCCTACCAACATTCTGGTCTTCTGAGCTCCCACCAGAGTTGTCCACTAACCTCAACTTAAAATATTCTAGAGCTTCAGGTCTGTATCTCTGAGCCTTTCCAAACTTCTCCCATAAATTTCCAAAGACTCCTGAGCCATGTCCTCGTGTACAGTCACAGCAACAACCCTACCTCTGGTACCAATTTTCTGTATTAGTCAGCTTGTCATCACTGTGACCAAAATACCTGAGAAAATGAACTTAAAGGAAAAAAGATTTATTTTAGCTTATGGTTTCAGAGGCTTCAGTTCATAGTGGACAAGATCCAAGGCAGAAATATCCTAGCAGAGGAAAGCTGCCTACTTTATGGCAGCCAGGAAGCAGAGAGACAAGGAAAGAGCCAGAGAGGAAGGAAAGGGCTGGTGTCCAGCATATAGCTTTCCAGGTTATGCTCTAGTGACCTACTTCCTCCAACCAGGCCCCACCTCTCAAGAGCATGTTCATCAATGAACTAATGTATTGATGAGGTTAGTGCTCCATGATCTAATCATCTTTCAAAAGCCCCACCTCTGAACATATGAGCCTTTGGGGGAACATTTTTGAACCAAACCAAAACAAGGTCCCTCCTTTATGACTTCATTTAATCTTTTTAAAATTTTTTTGGGGGGGTACTGAGGATGGAACTCGGGACTTTGTGCTTACAAGGGATACCACTGAGCTAAATCCCCCGCCCACCTCATTTAATCTTTGTCACCTCCTTTTAGGCTCTATCTTCAAATATAGTCACAATAAGAGATTGGTCTCAACTTAAAATAACTTTAGACACAAGCATTCAGTCCATACAAGGAGCAAACCAAGAAAACAAAAAGTACATTTGACTTTTAAATAGCTACTCCAACAGAGAAGAGAAGCAAAGAGTATTTCAAAATGATGAAAAGAAACTGGAGGTTGGTAACTATCCACCAAACACAAGCAGTACAGATTGGAGCAATATGACTAAAGAGACTGGCATGCTGAAGGCTGTCATGTCATGCCCTTTGCCTCCGTGCCACCTTCTGACATTACTGATGTGCCTTAACAAAACAGGAAGTGTATTTTAAAATGAGGGGAAGATCTGAGAAACAGGCAAAGGGAATTCCAAGAACAACAGCAGAACAAACTCCTAGGAGGATAGCTACTCAGGAAGTAGGCCTGTCTGAATAGTAGGTGTCTATGAATGAGGAATGTCTCCAAGAAAAAAATAAAACAAAACAAAAAAATAACACTGGATCTGATAGGTTTCCAGATGTTACAGACCTTGAGTTGAAATATACTGCAAAAGTATAGGAAGGTATGACAAGAATAACAGATATGAAGAAAACTAAGTGTGAAAAACACAAGGAAATTATTGACTTCAGAAAACAGTGCAAAAATAGAGAAAATAGTAGAAAGGAAAAGTAATGACAGTCAACCATGCCCAGTGAAGGCATAAGAATACAAACACTGAATCCCGATTAAAACAAAAACAAAGCAAAGCAAACAAATCAAAATAACCACAAACCACCATCATAACAAAAACAACTCTATGGTGAGGGAGCTGGGATAGTTTTATGTGACAGCTAAATCCTTAACACAATAGAAATACTATCAATAAAAAGGTCTAAATTGATGATGGATAAAAAAGCCACAGTATATGAATATTATTTAGAATTAAGGGAGATGTTTAAATGGCAGGTTAAAAAGGGAGAAGAGTCAAAAGTGATTGACTCAGAAAAGGTGAACAGGAATAAGGAAAACCACTGTAATCTGTAAAGAAAAGGGTAGATTGCAGGGAAAAATTTTTGTCTAACAAAATCATGTGTAAATAGTATTAGAAGCGTAAAAAAAAAAAATGAAAACAAAGGACACATAATCTAACTGAAAAATGGGTAAAAGACTTGAACACATTATCTCACAAAAAAAGATTAGTCAAAGATCCACATATAAAAAAGTTGTTTGCTTCACTGATCATCAGGAAAAAATTAAAACCACTACATAACTACCAAAAAAAAAAAAGACACCAAATGTGGCGGTAAAAGTGTGGAACACTGAGGAGTGGAAATGTAAAATGGTACAATCATTTCAGAAAACTATTTGACAGTATTTACTAAAACTAGACAGATATATCTAGCAATTCCATTCACAGATACTCAAAAAGAATGTGGACACATTTATCCAAAGACATACAAGGACAGATATAGTGGCATTATTCATAACAAAAACTAGAAACAATCCAAAGAGAAAACAAATAGTAAATAAATAAATAAATTTTGGTAGTTTATTAAAATGGAATATTATATGCCAATAAAAAATGAAGACTCCTGCAGGTTGGGCTGTGGCGCAGCTCCCAGGTCAGAATGTCATACCCAGGCTACGCCCCCACAGGCTACCCGCCTTTTCCTGGATATCCTCCTGCAGGTCAGGAGTCATCTTTTGCCCCTTCTGGTCAGTATGCTTATCCTAGTGGCTTTCCTCCAATGGCAGGAGGCGCCTATCCCCCAGCACCAAGTGGCACCTACCTAGGAGCTGGAGGCTACCCTGCACCTGGAGGTTATCCAGCCCCTGGAGGCTGTCCTGGTGCCCCATAGCCAGGGGGAGCTCCAGCCTACCCCGGAGGCCAAGGATTTGGAGCACCATCAGGTGGATCAGGTTTTTCTGGCTACCCCAGCCACCTGCACAGACTTATGGTGGTAGTGGACCAGCTCAGGGCCCAACACCTGGTGGCTTTCCTGGAGGTCAGATGCCCTCTCAGTATCCTGGGGGACAGACTCCTTACCCCAGCCAGGGCACTCAGGGGACAGTACGGCCAGCTGCCAACTTTGATCCTATGAGAGATGCAGAAATCTTCCGCAAAGCCATGAAGGGATTTGGGACAGATGAACAGGCAATTGTGGATGTTGTGGCCAATCGTTCCAATGATCAGAGGCAAAAAATTAAAGCAGCTTTTAAGACCATGTATGGCAAGGATTTAATGAAAGATCTCAAGTCACAGTTGAGTGGAAATATGGAAGAACTTATCCTTGCCCTTTTCATGCCTCCTACGTATTATGATGCCTGGAGTTTATGGAATGCAATGCAGGGAGCAGGAACTCAGGAACATGTATTGATTGAGATTTTGTGCACAAGAACAAATCAAGAAATCCGAGAAATTGTCAGATGTTATCAGTCAGAATTTGGAGGAGACCCAGAAAAGGACATTCGGTCACATACATCAGGGCATTTTGAATGTTTACTTGTATCCATGTGCCAGGGAAATCGTGACGAGAATCAGAGAGTGAACCACCAGCTGGCTCAGGAAGATGCCCAGTGCCTCTATCAGGCTGGTGAGGGAAGACTCGGGACAGATGAGTCTTGTTTTAATATAATATGATCCTCGCCACAAGAAGCTTTCCTCAGCTGAAAGCTACCATAGAGGCTTATTCCAGGATGGGTAATCAAGATTTGTTAAGCAGCATCAGTCGCGAGTTTTCCAGCTATACTGAAAGTGGTTTGAAGACCATCGTGCAGTGTGCCCTGAACCATCCTGGCTTCTTTGCTGAGCGGCTCTACCATTCCATGAAAGGTGCCGGCACAGATGACTCCACCCTGGTCATAATTGTGGTTTCTCGAAGTGAGATCGACCTTGTACAAATAAAACAGTTATTTACTCACATGTATCAGAAGACCCTGGGCACAATGATTGCAAGTGACACAAGTGGAGATTATCGAAGACTTCTTCTCGCCATTGTGGGCCAGTAGGAGGGAATTTTTTAAATGGATGAAGTCCTTCAAAGCAGACTGACCTGCATGCAGCAACATCAGCCATAACCGAACCAAAACAACTTAAGGACTATCAAGGTTAATGTGCTTGGTTTGCACATGTTGTTACTGCCTTAATTCTTTTTTTCTTTTCTTTTTTTTTGGTACCAGGGATCAAACTCGGGTCCTTGCACTTTGGAGGCAGGCAGTGGAACCACTGAGCTAAATCCCCAGCCCTTTATTGCCTTAATTCTAATGTTATTTTTTCCTATATGTGCAATCAATGTAAAGCCATATCACAATGATGTAGTGATTTTGCAATATTTATAACACTTCATTCTCACTGCTTTGGTTCTAATCAGGTTTTCAAATTGAATAAAAATTAGTGATTTAATTCTGTAAAAAAAAAAAATGAAGACTACACACGTAAAAGCTCAGAAATATATTGAACAAAAGAAGATATGAAATGCAAGTTTTTGCTTATATGAAGTTCAAAACTGGGTAAAACTACTCTTAATTAAAATTAATTAAAGGTCAGCATACACTTATTCTGTGGAACTATAGTATTTGCAACAGGTATAAGGTGGGCTTCTGGGATGTTCCATTTTTAAGCAAGGTATAACTTACACAGATAAAAGTCTCCTCTATGCAAACTCAGCAAGCTGTATACATATAGTTATAGGAGGTGCATTCTTCTCTGTGTATATTTTATTTCAATAAAAAGTTCAAAGATTTCAATTTTAACATTTACAACCTGTGAGATCTTGAACAAATTATTTAATCTTAACTGAACATCTACTCATCTCTAATATAGAGATGATAAAAGCATCTACTCTTTTAGGCATTGTTGTGAGGTTCAAATGACAAAACAGGTCAGGTGACAACAAAACACCTCATATACAAAAACATACAAATTTCATTTTAAACTATTTGGGCTTTGAAAAGGAGGGAGAAACAACTGTATAGTTTCATTTTGAACAATAAAAATATAAATTTAGCTATATGATCAGGTAACTAGAATCAAAATGGTCATTTACTATCTCCATGATTTTGGGCAAATGTGATATTATGATATAATAAGAGATACATATTAATTCTCATCCCTAGTTCAGGGCACAAATTCTAAAACCCTTGGAACTTTTTGAGCAATCAGAGTCAGAGAAGTGTCTTTTGTTATATATTATTTACATCCTTTTCAACCAATCTGACCTTATAGTAATGAAGTGACTACAGGTGGGGCCCTTCATAGATAGGTACAGGATGGTGGCTAGGTGCCAGAGGTAATTCCTACCTCCAGGAAGGAGACAGGGGCTGGAGATTTTGAGTTACTGACCAATAGCCAATGATTTAATCAATTATGCCTATGTAATGAGGCACCATGAAAAACTTGTAAACAGTGGGGTTTAGAGAGCTACTGTGTTAGCACATTCACATGCCAGGAGGGTCATGTACTCTAAAACTCAGGCAGAAAAGCTCTTGCACTTGAGAACCTTCGAGACCTTGATCTGTGTACCTCCTTATCTGGCTGTTCATTTGTATCCTTTATATATTTACTTTACAAAAAACTATTAATAATGTTTCCTCAAATCCTGTGAGTCATTACAGCAAATTATCAAATCTGAGAAGGAGGCTGCAGAAGCCTTCGATCTGTAGCCAAGTTGGTTATGTGTAGCAGAGGCCCAGGACTTCCAGGCCTGTGAGACTGAGCACTTATTGTGATCTGTGATAACTTCGGAGAGATGATGTCAGAATTGAACAGAATTTTAGGACGCCTACTTGGTGTCCAGAGATTGGAGAACTGGTTCTCAGTGTAGAAGAAAACCACACATTTGGTGTCAGAAGTGTAAGCAGAGAAATAGTGTTTTCTTTAGCAAGTGATACAACCCCTTTGAGATTCTATTTTCTTGATTATAAAAGGAAATATCAGTATTGTCCATGTAAGTTTAGAACTTTTAAAAGCATTAAAAGTAGAATGCACTACTGAAAGTCATAAAAGAATGTTGGAAACTATGTGCACCTATAAATGTATACAGGTTAAAATATGAGTTATTTTAAAATATGAAAGTAAATACTGGGAAAAGCCTCTGAAGAGCCTGAATACTCTGAAAAGCCTGTGAAGGTAGATGCCTCTATGGAGCAGAGACTGGCTGAGGCAATGGGTAAGGGCAGGGAAGCTAATTCAAAGAGCCATGACACATACTCACCTCTGCTGAGATTCTTATATACTGCTGCTTAAAACAACTCATTACTGATTTTCAGCACATAAGAATAAACTGTTTTCAAAGATCTTCAAGAAGACAAACTACCACAGAAATCTGGCAGAATAAGTAAGGCTCAGGGTTAAAATGGAACCTTATCTAGATCCATGTCCCCAGTTTAAGTTATCTGATTAACACTGTAGAAAAAACTAAAAGCAATTTCTGGAACATAGAAAAATGCTGAATACATGTTAGCTCTCCTTACGATCAGTGTTGGGGCTGGGAGGACAAGGCCAAGGGATAAAGAACATTAGATTTTGAAGTTCAAATGCCTGAAAAGGAATCTCTGTTTTATCCCTTACAAAATCTGAGACCCTTCTCAACATACTTAACTTTGTGAATTTCCAGATTCCTCACCTTTAAAATGGGAACAATATATTTTCTACTTCATAGAAATGTGCTGAGAATTAATAAGTATTAAGAACAATCCCTGGCTTATTGTAAGAGCTCAATAAATGTGAGCAGCTTTTTTTCTCTTACCACATCAGAAAAAATGGATTCGTCCTATTCAGAACTATCAGATGGGTTCCACTGCTCCCAGCCCAGAGGTAGGGGCTTCCAGGCCTCCGTTCCACCGCTCCCACCTGAGAGGAAGGGGCTTCCAGGCCGTGGTTCCACAGCTCCCAGCACAGAGCTAGGGGAATCCAGGCTGCTGTTCCACTGCTCCCAGCTCAGATGATGGGGCTTCTAGGCTGCCCTTCCACCACTCACAGCCCAGAGGTAGGGGCTTCCAGGCCGCCATTCCACCACTCCCAGCTCAGAGGAGGTGAACAGCGTGGGTGCCAATAGCACCCCCATCCCCGACCAAAATGAGAAGACATATAAACAAGTCTCAAAACCAAACTTCCAGATCACCTACAGCAACCCCAAAAGGGAAATGAGATGGAACACTGATAATCAGCCACCTGGACTCCCTGAACTGGCAACAAAAGAGGATCTAGAAAAAATGAAATCAGAAATAAATTCTCACTAACAGTAGACATTGTGTTTAGAGTGCAAGATATGATTAATAAATCTAGAGAGAAGACGAGAAATATGACGGAATCCCAATATAGGAAAAAAATGGAAAGCATAAAACACATGCAAATAGATTTCCAGGAGATCAAAAACTCCACTGAAAGTCTACACAGCAGAATGAGCCCCAGTGTGAGGACAGAATTTCAGATATATAAGATTACAATTAGTGACCAGGAACAGAAAAATTGCTTCAAAATTGTAAGGGACCACAAGAAATCAACCCAGCAGCTGCTAGATGATGCAAAGAAGAGTAACATAAGACTGATTGGAGTCAAAGAAGAAACAGAAGACAGTGCAGATGACACTAAAAAAACAGGTCACAGAAGTAATGGCAGAAAACTTCCCAAGCAGGGGCAAAGAACTTGACATACAGATAAGTGAGGCATGTAGGAGGACTCCAATTAGCTTTGATCAAAAAAAACTACACATAGGCATATAATTATTAAGATTCCAGAAAGCCAACAAAAGAACAAAGTTCTACAGGCAGTTAGAGAAAAGAAACAAATCACATACAATGGAAAACCCATCAGAGTCATAGCAGACTTCTGAACGCAAACCCTCAAGGCAAGAAGAGCTTGGAGTGATGTATTCCAAGCAGTAAAGGAAAACAGGCTCCAACCCAGAATAATGTACCCTGCAAAATTATCTTTCAAAATTGATGGAGAAATATGAAACTTTCATGACAAAGAGCACCATAGGAACTTCATGAATACCAAACCACCACTCCAAAAAATTTTAGACAATATCTTAGGAAAAGACAATGAGGATCACAACCCCAGGAA
>NW_004624771.1:4012148-4060624 GCF_000247695.1 Heterocephalus glaber
AATGGAAAAATGGAAAGAAAGTCTTTGTAAATAGGGAGGGATGGAGGGGCGGAAGGGAGGAAAGGGGGAAAATAAGAACCAAGAGAGATTATGTAACGGTGCAAATTTCCAATGATGAATGTCATTATATTGTATACCTAAAATGTACCAATGATTAGAATGAAAAATTGATAATCCAAAAGAAAAAGGAAAGGTCCAAAGGGGTAGGGGAAGTGGGAGGGGTAGGGGAAAGAAAAGAAGGGAATGGAAAAATTATGAGAAAGGGAAAAAATGGAAACAAAGTCTTTGTAAATAGGGAAGGGTAGAGGAGTGAAGGGACAGCAGGGAATGGGGAAAAAATAATCAAGATACATCATGTAAAGGTACAAGTTCCCAATGATGAATGTAAATATACTGTATACCTAAAATGTACCAATAAAAGAATTTTTTAAAAAAATTATCAGATGCTAGAAACAATAAAATTTAAGAGGAGAACTTTGAAAGTATGAATGATTTTTCGGATTCATTAGGAGTATAACTGGAGTTTCCTTGGAAATATTCTGAAAAAGAGAAACATAAAGTTTGCTCAAACAAAAGGAAGCTGTATGAAAAAATCTGCCCATCATTCTTGATTACAGACTTCAATGGAAGAGCAACAAGTCTACTGCCTTTTGCCCAGAGAAACAATTATAAGCAGAAATTAAATATAAGGGAAGAAACACATAATTTAAGACAATTTGTTCAGTTTAATGTATGCTATTTAGGTCAGCCTACTGATTCCTTCCCAGATTGAAAAAGAAGGGGAGGGGGGTAACCTTTTCATAGCAATGTTTTAATCTAACCAATTAGCTCAAATACTTCCAGTACTATAAACCTCTTACCATCGCATAGCTGATGGCTAAGTGTGAAAAGATTAATTAATCCTTCTAATCATTTCTCTACAAATTTCAATTAGTACAAAAATGCATATATACTTCTCAAATCCAAGCAAAAAATTTTTTAAAAATGAGAATTTTTGTTTCCTAATAAAAGTTAAATCTGGGCTGGTGATTTAGCTCAGTGGTGCTGCCGCCTGCCTGGCAAGTGCAAGGTCCTGAGTTCGATCCCCAGTACCAAAAAAACAAAAGTTGAATCTAATCTCAAAAAAATTAATGAATGGTCACTCTTTAAAATTAAAGCCAGAGAGGCACAATTTAATCTTAATTCCTATGTGTATTCAAGTGCTTTTCTAAAACTATCTGAACTCCTCTGTAGGTCCACAAATGAGATTTATCATGTGAATTTGTAAATTGTGTGATGTCACTGAAATACAAGCACCAACTGGTATCACAAACAGTTTGTGCTTCTAGGGATACCAGGAACTTTAAATACTCTGCAGTTATACAAAGCCCAAGATCAGAACTTCTTAACAATACTCAGAAGCCTGCCCACTTTCTCTCTTCTTAGTCATTGTTTGCAGCACAGAAAGGACACTGATTTTGCTACCAATCATTCCTTTGGATAATATACTTAGGAACATGCCTCCATCATTCAAGTATTCATTTTTACATTCTCAACATAACAACAATAGAATTAAAAAAAGAATTAAAAATATGTATGTTCAGGGGCCAGGGATGTAGCTCAGTAGTTATGCTGCCTGTCTCGCAAGCTCAAGGACCCGAGTTCAATCCCTGGTACCAAAACAAAACAAAACACCTAAAAATATGTATGTTCTATTAATAGACTCTGAAAAGACCAGGCTGCAGTTCTTTAATGAGATTTTATAATATATTTTTAATGTATGTATTTTTAAAATGCAATGCACTTAAAACATTTTTAATCCTTACAGTTATACTCTGTGTTACGGAGTATTGTTTCAGTAACAAAGAAATAATTCCTTCCTCTTGTGCCTTTTCTAAAAATGTTATTTTTCCTATTAGGATTGAAGTCATATGAATTTAGTATGTAAACTTATTCTAGCTGGAGTATTACAACATGGAAACACAATGGGAGGTGATTATATTATTGGTAAAAATCAAACAAGTCTATAGGTGTTTTAAAAAGTCTCTTTAAAAAGGTGGTTATGTAAGGAAAATTTGTAGTTAAGCTCTTCTTTATTCAGAGTTGGGTTAAATATTTATAATCCCAGTATAGATATCTCAAATTTATTTCTGGAATGTGTTTTCCATTAATGACATGGAATTCAAATTCTGGACATCCACAAGTTCCTATTATTTCCACTTAAGTATTTTAAACAAGCATTTTTCAAAGTGCAGATTGGAAAGTGACAAGGGAAATGGAGACTCCACAGAGACTGGATACAGAGAATCCATGGACATGGCAATTAGAGAGGTCCAAAGAGCTGTCTGATAATAACAGAGGCAGCAGGGAGTTTTGAGCTACATGAATGGAACAATCTCCACACCTTCTGGCTTCTCTCCTTATGCTAATTCTCATTCAGACTGTCATAATGACAAGATTACAGAACAATGAAAGTTTCTATGAAGTAGCTTTTAAACATGTTAATGAATATTAATGAGAATAACTGACTTTCATAGGTAAAGAGCCAATTATAGGACCCTCAAAAGATAAGAGAAAGTTTGAGTTCTTTTAACTTTAAAAAGCCATGTGAATTTTATATATTGTCCTGAAAGCCTCCATAATTAACAAGTATTGTTCATAACCAGATTCTGTATGACAACAATATTTACTGAGACACCAAGATAATTTTCAAGCCAAAGAAAACTTAAAATATAGTTTTCAATGACAATAATCAGAACAAAGACCAGGTCATGGGTTTTGTGACATCCAACTTACTGACACATTGAATTTTGCCAAGGTGTGTATCTTTATCAAATCAACATTTATATGGAGGTACATTTCTGTACTTAATAGACCATAAGCATAGATATGATTAAACATATTTTTCTAATGTATAACCACAATTTTGTCAAAGCAAGCATCTAATAAAAATAATTCTTTATGTGGAAGCACCTTGTCTTTTTGTAAAAACGCATAATTTTGTAGATTACAAACCAGTCTCACTATTTTTTTTTGGTACTGGGGATCAAACTCAGGACCTTACACTTTCAGGGCAGGTGTGATACCAATGAGCTAAATTCCCAGCCCAAGTCTCACTATCAATGACAATGCTTCCAAAGTGTCAAATCTAATCAAGAGGACAAGGTCCAAAGACATGGAGGAAAAAATAGGTTTAAAGCAGCAAAAAGTTACTCAATAACGCCATGATTTCAGTTTTGTTTAAAAGAAAAGTTGTGGGGTTTTTTTTGTTTTTGTTTTTGTTTTGTACCGGTGATCGAAATCAGGTCCTTGCGCTTGCGCAGCAGGCGGAGAAACCATTGAGCTAAATCCCCAGCCCATGATTTCAGTTTTCATTATCCCCAGGTGGAAACAAGAAAAATACAGGAAAAAAATGGTTGGGAGCCTCATACAGGAGGCAGAGCAAATGGAAGAAGCAATGTCCACTGAATTACAAGGTAAAGCAAGAAAAGGCAGGATAATGAGTTTTAAGCAGACCCTTCTCTAGTGCTCAGACCCATTTACCAAAGTGTTTTTATAAGCAGGCCAAGAAACAATTTCATGAGGAATATCTGGAATAGAGTGAAGCATAGGAACCCTGAGAGTTTCTAGGGATTCACTAGTCCTACACTAATACGGACAAACAAAATAATACATATTAAATTTACAGATAAATGGAACTGAGTGCAATTAGTACATATAATGGACACAATCAGAATTCAAAATGGTCATGAACACTTGAAAAAATGAGTCAAATTTAGTAACACAAAATTTGCTATGAATATTGGCTTTCATGTGTGATGTCCTTTATCAGGCTTTAGCAATGATTTTAATGAAGTCTTGTACTGTGCAGATATATAAAAACTGTTGAATGAATTCCTTCACATTCAAAATACAATATAGCTCCATTGAAGAGCACTTTTCTATCATTTATATAGATGATAGAATATACAGAATTTATAATATTCTATCATCTATACCTATGTAGAGATGGAGATTAAAAGAAATAAAATGCAAAATATGCAAGACAATTTTACTCATAAGCTAATATTTTTGTGCTGTATTTGGAAGATTTTTGAAAAAATATGAATCACATATCCTATGATTTTTAAATGCCCACAAAAATCTTGTATTTTCAGCCCAGCATACATTTAAAATAAATATACTGAGGCATCACTCTAATTACTTTAATCAAGAGTAGGTTTGGGCCGGAGATTTAGCTCAGTGGTTCCACCGCCTGCCTTGCAAGTGCGAGGTTCTGAGTTCAATCTCTGGGCCAAAAAAAAAAGAGTAGGTTGAAGAAAAGGATGCTAACTGGTTTCTCTTATATGAGAATCCCAAAGCATAAATAATTTAAAGAGCAAAATAAAAAATAGACAGTAGGAAAAAGAGAGGTAGATCTTTTTCAGATGGGAAAAGGATGAAGAGACAAGACAGGATGAGAAACGAAGGGAAGGGAAAGTAAAAAGGATTAAGATGCGATATGTATGCCTCAATTCTTTACGATGGATGTGCTCACTATGTATTGCAAACATGTACAAATAAAAGTAAAAAAGAAAAGGATGCTACAATCATAAACTAACACTATACTTACCTCTTTTCTAATACTAAAATGAAAAAGTAACCTCCCTAATAAACGCACGTTCTAAAGAACTGTCCTCTGTACATTATTTTGGTTTATTATCATATCTTGCACATTTAGGGATAAATTTCTATTTAGTTAATAATGTTTTTTAATAATATGATTTGTAATGAGTAGAAGTCTTAATGGGAACTCTACAATTACTAACGAAAGTCAAAATTAAAGAGAAAAATATAACTTGAAATATATAAACACATAAAAGATGCCAGGCATTCTTTGTTCTCCAGTTTCCTAAAATTATTTTCAAATGAACAAAATTTATATGCATTATAAAGGCAAAGCAAACTGGACATTTCAGGTAATTTGTAAGATAAAGTCTAAAGCACAAGACTTAGTAATTCAAACTGGTAAGGTTACCTGTATTTTGTACCTTATACTCTAAGGTCTAAATATAACGGTTAATAAAACAAACATAATTTGTGACATCAAAACAATATGGTAGAGTCCACTGCAACCTTATGTCCAATTTTTCATTTACTTGATGTCAGTTGTGATCCAAAAAAATGAAATAGAGAATTTCAGAAATAAAAATTCACATTATTAATTGTGTGTTGTTCCAAATAGAATAATGAAATCTCATGCAGTCCTGCCTGGGATGTGAATTATCTGTTTGTGCAACATATCCACACACACTGGATATGCTACCCACTTAACTGTTTCAGTTATCATCTGTCATACCACAATGCTTGGGTCTAACAGTTAACATTTATTTTACTCAGAAATGGCCCCAAAGCATAGAAATAGTGACACTGGCAATTCAGATATGCCAAAGAGAAGGCAGAACATACTCCTTTTTTTTTTTTAAACTAAATTTATTGTACATTTAAAGTATATAATATAATGACATTCATCATTGGAAATTTTCACCTTTACATAATCCATCTTGGTTCTTATTTTTCCCCATTCCCCTACCCTCCCTTCAACCGTTCCACCCCTCACTATCTACAAAGACTTTGTTTCCACTTTTTCTTTTTCTCATACTAATTCCATTCCCTTCTTTCTTTTCCCCTACCCCTCCCACTGCCCCTTCCCCTCTGCACCTTTCTGTCCTATTTCACATTATTATCTTTTAGCCCTTATTTACACTTTCAGTTTCTCACACTAGAGAAACTATTCAGTATTTACACGTGTCCTATTTATTTCACTTAAGAGTATCACCTCAATGTGCATCCATTTAGCTATAAATGTCTCTAGTTTCTCATTCTTCATGGCTGAGTAATAGTGCATTTTATTAAAGAAAAGCACATTTTCTTTATCCAGTCTCCAGTTGATGGGCAATTGGGTTGCTTCCAAGTTTCAGCTGCCACGAATTGTGCTGCTATGAACATGGGTGCACATATATCACTGTGTTATGATTCTTTTAATTCTTTGGGGAAGATACCCAGGAGAGGAATAGCTCGGTCAAATGGGACACCCTGTCCTAGTTCTTTGAGGTATCTCCATACTGATTTCCACAGTGGTTGCACCATTCCACACTCCCACCAGCAATGGAGCAGTGTTCCTCTTTCCCCACAGCCCAGCCAGCATTTGTTATTGGTTGATTTCATGATAGCAGCCATTCTTTCTGGAGTGAGGTGGAATCTCAGCATTGTTTTCATTTGCATCTCTTGAATGACCAGTGAGGTTGAACATTTTTTCATGTATTTATTTGCTATTTCTACTTCTTTGTGTGAGAAATGTCTGTTCATTCCAGATGGCCATTTTTGGATTGGGTCTTTAAATTTGGGAGGTCTGATCTTTTTAAGTTCTTTATAGATTCGAGATAGTAGGCCTTTGTCTGAGGAACAGCAGGTGAAGATTTTTTTCCCACATTGTGGGTTGTCTCTTCACACTGCTGGTGGTTTCTCTTGCTGTGCAGAAGCTTTTTAATAAGAAGAGATCCCACTTGTTGATTGTTTGTGCTAGTTCACGGGCACCTGAGGTTTTGTTCATAAAAGCTTTTCCTACCCCAACATCTTCAAGAGTTCTACCTAACCTCTGTTCCAGTTGGTTCAGCGTTTCTATTTTAATATTTAGATCTTTAATTCATTTTGATTTTAGTTTAGTGCATGATGAGAGATATAGGTCTAGTTTTAATCTTTGACAAGTTGAAACCCAATTTTTCCAGCACCATTTATTAAAGAGGCTATCTTTCCTCCAGTGAGGGTGTTTGGGTCCTTTGTCGAAGATGAGATGGCTGAGTGTGTCTGGAGTTGTTTCAGCATCTTTTAATCTGTTCCACTGGTCCTCGGGTCTGTTTCTTTGCCAGTACCATGCTGTTTTTATCACAGTAGCTTTGTAGTATAGTTGTGATACCCCCTAACTTGTCTTTATTGCCTAGAATTGTTTTTGCTATTCTAGGTCTCTTCTTGTTCCAAATGAATTTTTGGATTGCTTTCTCAAGGTCTGTGAAGTATGCTCCTGGGATTTCAATTGGGATTGCATTGAATCTATATAGCAGTTTTGGAAGTATGGCCTTTTTCACTATGTTGATTCTTCCTACCTAGGAGCAAGGGATGTCTTTCCATTTTTTGATATCATCTTCAATCTCTCTTTTCAGAATGCTATAGTTTTCAGAGTAGAGGGCTTTGATTTCTTTAGTGAGGTTGATTCCTAGCTATTTCAATTTTTTGGATGCTACTGTGAAAGGAATTATTTGCCCTATTTCTGTCTCAGTGAGTCTGTTTTACATGTACAGAAAAGCTACTGATTTTTGTATATTGACCTTGTATTCAGCTACTTGACTGAATTTGGTTATTAAGTCTAGAAGACTTTTGGTGGAGTTCTTGGAGTCTTTGATATAGAGTATCATGTCATCTGCAAATAATGACAATTTGACTTTGTTTCCTATCTTTATGCCTTCTATTTCCTTTTCTTGTCTAATTGCTATGGCTAATATTTCCAAAACTATATTGAACAGGAGTGGTGATAGTGGATATCCTTGATTTGTTCCTGATTTTAGTGTGAATGATTTCAGTTTTTGACCATTTAGTATGATATTGGCTGTTGGTTTTTGATATATGGCTTTCATTAGATTGAGGTAGAGATCATCTATTCTAATTTTTTGGAGAGTTTTTATCATAAATGCATGTTGGATTTTGTCAAATGCTTTTTCTGCATCTATTGAGATGATCATATGGTTTTTGTCCTTGGCTCTATTAATATAGTGTATTACATTTACTGATAGAACCTACTTCTTTTAAGTAAAAAGGTGAAAGGCTTTTTTTCTAGAGACAGAATCTCATTATATAGTTCAGACTGGCCTCACATTCACCATCCTCCACCCCAGCCTACCAAGTACTGGGATTAAAAGCTGCACCATCATGACTGGCTCCAAGTTCTTGACTTACTACAGAAAGGAAAAAAAAAATCATATGCTGAGGTTGCTAAGGTATACAGTAAGAAAAATCTTCTGTCCATAAAACTGTGAAGGAAAAAGAAACTTATGCACTTGTATATTATGTACAGGAAAAAGCAGTACATACAGGATTTGGTACTGTCAATAGTTTCAGGTATCCATAGTCTCATGCATCTCTGGTGGATGGGGGGGGCGGGGGGGGGGCTAGTACAGTTTATCAAGGAACACAGACATCTTTTTTTGTTACCAGGAATCAAACTCAGGACCTTGCACTTGCGAGGCAGGTGCAGTGCCACTGAAGTACAATCCCCAGCCTGGTAAATAGAGATCTTTCCTTAACAGCTGTATGGAAGTATAACTCATACAGCATATAATTCACCTATTTAAATACACAATTTCATGTCTTTTGGTATATTCAAAGATACATGCAAGCATCAATCACCTGAGTTGATTTTAAGACATTTTCATTATTTAAAAAGGGTTGTATCATCCTTTACGTAGCACTTTTTTTTTTTCGAACTTAGCACTCTTATTTATTCATCATCCTTAGCCCTAAGAAACCACTAATCTAATCTACTTCCTGTCTCTCTGTTTTCTTATTCTGAAAACATGCATATTTCATATGCATAAAATCATACAATATGTGGCCTTTCACTTAGTATAATATATTGAAGATTCTTCCATGCTGAATACATCAGTATTTCATTTTTTAGGGCTGAACATTATTTCATTGTATGGATATATCATATTCTATTTATGCACTCATCAGTTAATAAGTATTTGGGTCATTTCCATTTTTTGGTGCTTTTAAATAATGATGCCATAAAATATTCATGACAAGATTTTACATGAATATGTTTTCATTTGTTTTGATTTTATATCTTGGACTATAACTGGTGTATCAGATGAAAATTCTGTAATTATCTGAGGCAGTTTATCAAAGCAATTAGACTATTTTATGTTAGCAGTGTAGGATTCGAAATTTTTCATATCCATGGCAACATTTGTTCATTTTTGTTTTATTCTAGCCATACTAATGGGCATCAAGTGATACTTGTGGTGTTTATTTGTATCGCCCTGATGACTAATGAACATTTTTCTTCTTGGCTAATTGATCATGTGTATATCTTCCTTAGAAAAATATATATTCAGACATGTTATGGTTTGAGTACATCTCTCAAAGTTCACGTGTTAGAAACATAATCCCCATTTCAACAATGCTGAAAAGTGGGGCTTAGTAAGAGATGACTGGGTCATAAGAGCTCTGCTTTCACAAATGGATTGATGTAATTATTTTGGAAGTGAGTTACTTTTATTTTTTCTGATGTTTGCACTCCATCCTTGAGGTTGTTGTGTAATATACCTTTTGTTTTAATTTATTTCTATCTTTCAATCTCTTACAGAAAACATACAGCTGATTCCTATTTTAAATACACTGTAACAATTCCTTTCTTTTGGTTTAATTCATTCACATTTAATGCTACTAGTGATATAAGAGGATTTATATTTTCCATTTTCCTTTTTGTTTTCTATTTGTCACTTGGTTTTTGTTAGTATTATTGTTCCTTTATTCTTTTACTACTTTATTTTCTATTAAGTGAATATTTTTAATGAAGTATTTAAATGTAGTTATTTTTCACTATTTTTAAAAATTATTTTTTAGTAGCTGCTCTAGGGCAGGGCTTACCATATGTATCTTATCAGAATTATCTTCAGATTTATACTTAATACCAGTGAGATACAGTAATGTTACGTAGCTCTATTACCTTTCCCCAATTTTGTGGCATTATATTCACACATATTACATGTATTAATATCACAAGCCTAATAATACATTGCTATAATCACTATCTTATAGTCATTTATTTAGCCCAATACAGCTTTATTCCTACCCACTTTTTTGCATATGATAATTGGCAAATATATTACAAATATTTCATATTTATATATGTTACAGGCCCAAGAATACCTAATGTATATATTATAACTGTTTTTTAAACCAAAAAGAAAACAATACGCGTTAATATTATCTTTTATAATTACATAGTTACTTTTACTGGTGGCTGTTTTTTCAATTGGATTTGATTGACTGTCTGGAGTGACTTAAAGAAGTTCCTTTCATTGTTCTTGTAAGGTAAGTCTGCTACTGATAAATTATTTTTCTTTATCTAGAAATATCTTTACATCACTTTCATGTCTGAAAGATAGTTCTGTTGAAGACAGAATTCTCAGCTGTGCACTCTGAATATTTTATCTCACTGCATTCTGACCCATTTTTCCTACTGACGTTTACTTGTAAATGATGAATACTATTTTTGTATGAATACTATTTTTGTAACTGCCTTCAAGATTTTGTCTATGATTTTCAATTATTTTTTTTACTACATTTGTTTGTGAAGCTCTTTGTGGTTTTATGCATATCTTGAAATTCATTAAGCCTCCTAGATTCATAGTTTATTGTTTGGAGGAGTTTTTAGTCATCATTTCTTTGAATATCTTTTTCTGCCTCTTTCCCTACCTCCTTTCCTTCTATTACTTCAGGGAAAAAAAGCACTCCCAACTAGGAGCTGGGGAAAAGAAGAAACCCCAGGCTCATTGAGCTGGGAAGTGACAGAAAAAAGCAGTGTTGGTTCAAATATCATAGAGTTGCTTTTTTAAGCAAATTTTTGCAAGTTTTCTTAAATTTTTATGCGTTTAAAAAATTTACTATACGCCCTTATGATCATTTTCTTCATAATTTTCATCACTTATACTGGAAAATGGATTACAGAAATCCTTAAGCTAAAATGCTGGATTAATCCAGCCATTCACTTTTCAAAATCCTGCATGTAATTACAGTTATAACATGTAAAATGCACAGAATGCTATAAGTACATAATATGAAGGTACCTTCTTGTTTTGCAGATTAGGGGATATTTGCTAAGAAACTGATGGTTATATTGAGCTCCAAATGATAACTAGGCATTGCCTAGAATAATAAAATGAAAGGCAGAAAGTGGGGGCAAAAAATTTCAGGCAGAGACAACAGTACATGCTTTAAGGTGAAAGGGAGCATGCCACATTCTGGGAAGTAAAATGTAGGCAGTGCTTGTAGTAGAATAGAAAGTAGAAGAAAGGCTCCATATGAAGGTGGAGAGGCAAGCAAGCATCATGTTATAAATTTTACACTTAAATGAAGAAAGGACAACCAATGAACAGAAGTTTTGAACAGAAGAGTTATAGGAACTGATTTGTCTTTTTGAAAGATCACTCTGCCTAGATGTAACAGACTAGAACGAAACAAAAATTCAAACGTAAGAGCATTTTGTTAGAGGCTATTATAGGCTGAACTGTATTCCCTTTAACATATGTTAAAGTCCTAACCCATGGAAATTGAGTAATTACAGGTATGATTAACTTTAAATCATACTGGAACACAGAGGGCCCTAAATCTAATGGCACAAATCACTATACTAAGAGAGAAATATGAAAACAGAAGAGAGACACCAAGAAGAAGAATATGTGACAGTGAAGATAGAAATTGGAGTTACGAAGCTAAAAGTCAAAAACACAAGCAACTGCCAGCAACCATTAGAGACAAGGAAAGTGGTATGAAGCAAATTCTCCCTCAGAGCTTCAAGAGGAAGCAACCAGGTTGACACCGAAATTTTAGACTTCCAGTCTCATAAACTAGGAGAGAATAAATTTCTGTTGCTTTTAGCCATGTAAATCATGTTAATTTGCTAAAGCATCCCTAGGAAACAGGCTATTATAGTAATCCCAGCAAGAGGGATGGTAGGTTGAACTCACATAGTGAGAGCAGAAATAAATGAAGGTTTATTAGAGAAATACTCAAGCAATAAAAGGGATAAAAACTGATAATGAACTGAATTTGGTGACAGGCAAAGAGTGTGATAAAGATGGCCCCTTGATTTCTGGATTATATAACTGGATAGAATAATTTCAGAATGTTTTTAAATGGTATCCTTGTATGGTTTGGGTATGATTTAAGTGTGTCTCCCAAAGGTTTGTATACTAAAAGCTTGATCTATAGTGTGGCACTTAAGTGATAGAAACTTTAAGAGGTGAGGACTTGTACAAGATAATTTGGTTAT
This sequence comes from Heterocephalus glaber, assembly GCF_000247695.1. The sequence continues at coordinate 4,024,219 of NW_004624771.1, forward strand.
TAGGATCTCTGTCCTTAGAAGGGATTAAATGCTGGTTTTGTGGGGTGAGATAGCCTTTGTAAAAGTGAGTTGTTACAAAACTAAAACAAGCCTGGCCCTTCAATCAGTTTGGTTTCCTATCTCACCATATGACTGCTCTCTTCCACTCACAGGCTCTTTCACTATTGTGTTATCCGCCATGTTGTGACATGGCCATGAGGGCTTTCCCCAGAAGCCAAACAAATAAAGGTACCCAATCTTAGACTTTCAGTCTCCAAAACCATGCTAAATAATCCTCTTTACTTTACAGAATACTCAGCCTCAGCTATTTTGTTATGACAACAGAAAACAGACTAACACAGATCCTTTTATCTTTAATTTATATCTAAAGATTCCTTTTTGAGCTTTCTGAACCAAAGATTGTGTTCTGATCTTCTGATTAATAGACTATTTCATCCCTCTTTTTAAAGTAGCATTTCAGAGATCTGCAAATGAGGCAAAAAGTCAGATCTTGCTGGGGGCAGTGGTGTACGCCTGTAAGCCCAGCTACTCAGGAGGCTAAAGCAAGAGGATGGCAAGCTAAGGGTCAGCCTGGGCTACTTACAAGGGGGGGCGTGGCTTACGTTTCAGATTACTCCTGTTGTTTCAAAGTAATTGTTAATGATGTTCCCTTTCAATTTACAAGTGTTTCTGTTCAGATTATAAATTATACAGTAATCTTAGTAGGCATGTTGTTTCTTGTGATTTTACTTTTTTGTAAAATAAATCACTTGATGAGGGGAGTTTAAGGTCTACTTCAATTCTAAACACCTGACCTCAGTAGCTGTTAAATAACATCAGGTAACATCTGTGTCAGGCCCTCATAGAACACACAGTTGAGTGGGAGTAAACAAAAAGACAAAGGTGTGCACTAATGGCTATGGCAAGAGAACTTGAGATAGACACCTAGACAGGAACACCTTCATCACAGTGTTGGTGATGGACATACAGATAGGGATGGCAAAGGTTTAGAACACTTTTTCAAGCACTAAATCTAAAACCCAGAGCAAACACTGATACTCTGAGTTAGCGTAATTTGGAGCTATTCAGGAATTGCAGAGAAATGCAAATACACCATAAGAGCATGGATATGTAGAAATATACTTGTTTAGATGTAAGAATTCACTGTAGTCTCCCCAGCTGTGAATTTTTAGAGAAATAAGTTTACCAGAAGCAAAAATGTTCACTTGTGAATTGATCCCTTATAAAAATTAATCCCAAAGCATAATCCATCCTTCAATCTTTTTTGATCTTTGGTAAATATGATGTAAGTGCAAAATGATTGCAAATTTTGCAAAAATAATTTCACAAAGCTGATGACAGCAATGTTGGAAAAGTGCTCAGATCCCATGTAAAAGCATGAAGTAAAGACACAGAAGAGTATGCTACATTTAACAACTAAGAAAATTGACATGGATGATGACAAACTAGGTACTCTAAATGAAAATGATATAAATAATAAAGGATTAAGAAAGAATCTTGAGCCGGAAAAGATGGCATAAACTCATTTCTTTTTATTGCTCCACAGTAAATATAACTACACAGTTTTGAAATAATATGAAAGGCAATCATAGAATGTTATAAATGGAAAGAGAATTGATTTGCTGGAGCCCTTAGGACCACAGGAATAACATAAGAGGCAGGATATCTGATAACTCCCCTCAATTCAACTGAAGAAAGCAATTCAGGCCTGACTTCAAACCTAGCAACAAAAAGTAGGTGATGTAGCCAAATTCCTTTTGACAGTAAGTCAGTCCAGCACCACTGTTAAGGAAGGGGTAATGGTGGAGGGTGGCCTGGAGACTGTATCAGCAAAGAATGTATTCTCCTTCCCCTCCAGACCTGAGATTGCCCATCCTTACTGAGAGACAACAAGTAGCCTCTTGTTCTGTTTTCCATAGGCAGGCTAATGCAGCCAAAGTGGCCCTGCCTGACAATGGTCCCCAACACTTCACCTCCACCCCAATGGGCCAGAGATTCTCTTCCCTTTAGAGGCACCAGATGTTTGTCCTGGAAAAGTTCATTCCCTGTTTTGGGTACCATCAACAAGGACAAGTAGGAGACCCTGTTAACAGTACAGAGACCAAAATTCTGTAGTACTGAAAAGGCTATGAAAATCAAATTGTCACTGAAATCACAGCTCGTAAGAGGAGGCTTGGAGCTGCCTGTATGCTAAACCTAAATAGGGTAAGTGCTTGCTAAAATAAAAGATCTGAGTAAGACAAAGAGTTTCCTAAAATACGGGTCAAAATGCTCAAGATTCAATTAAAATATCATTCAACCTACCAAGAATCAGGAAAATCACAATTTGAATAAGAAAAGACAATGAAAAAGAATCAGATGCTGAAATTATCTGAGAAGAAATGTTAAGAAACCATCATAAAATGTTTCACCACAATCAATTAGAAATTCTCTTGAAACAAATTAAGAAAATTGAAAACTTTAGTAAAGGAACAGTTACAAAAAAAAGAACCACAGGAAAATTATAATAGACATAAAACTGTAAAATACAGTAACAAATAATACACTCATCAGAGTGGCTTAATAGAATGAAGATGGCAGAAGACAGTAAACTTGAGTTCAACTGAATTTATAGAGCATGAGCAACTGAGAGAACACAGGCTGAAAAAACCAATTAAAAAAGAATAAAAATTTGAAACCTGTTGGAAAATATCAAAAGAGCCAACATTCATATCATTAGAATTCTAGGAGAGAACAAAGACTGTAAGGACTAAATTACTATTCACAGAAAAAACTTCCAAACACTAGCAAAAGGCAGAAACCTACATATTTAAGAAGCTAAGTGAATCCTAAGTAGGAAGAATCCAAAGATTCTATGACAAAGCACATTGTAATTAAATTGAAAACAGTAATAAGCAAAAAAATCTTGAAAGTAGTTAGAAACAAATGTCACATTGCCTAAAGAGGGAACATCAATTCAAATGACAATGAATTTCTCTTCTGAAACCATGGACAGTAGGAAATGGAGAACATTTTTCAAGTCCTGAAAGGAAAGAAGTACAAACCGCTAATTCTGTTATTTGGCTAAATTCTCCTTCAAAAATGAAGGATAAATAAAGACATTACCAGATGAAGAAAAACTTAAAGAAGATGTCATTAGTAGACCTGTTCTTAAAGAATGGGTAAAGAGAGTTCTTCAAGAGAAAGGAAATGATTTTAAAAAAAGGAATCTTAGAGCATCAGGAAAGAAGCAAAAATAATTAAAAGAACAGAAATAAGGGTACATACAGTAACCATCCTACTCGTGAACTTTATGTCATATTTACTGATGAAACAAAAACAGTTAACACTATCTGATACTCGAGACAATGCTATTTTGAAATGAGGAAGGTAGAGGGACCTAAATGGAAGGTTTGTACATTTCATATACCCAATGTGGTAAATGTTGAAAACAGTGAAATGTGATGTTGCATATGAAAGTTTTAATACCTACAACAAAGACTAAGAAAATCATACAGGGATATAGTCAAAATACTATACATTAATAAAAAAATTTAAAAGTCTATGGGTGAAATAAATCAGTTCTCCTCCCTAATGCTCTGACTAGTGTTCCCTGGTGAGTAACCATTTGAACTATTGGAACTAAAGGTAAACACCGTGATAGCAAGACAACAACAAGTTTCAGACTGAAAGACCTTTCCAAACAAAACAAGCTGCAGCCTCTGTATGTACCTCCTCTCTGCATATATACCCTATATGTATCTGCTGAGGGGAGAGAAATTCATCTGTACTATTAATTCTTCCATTTAATAATTAGTCAAATGAAGAGTAAGTAACTTTCTCCAAGAATTTGCACTGATAAATTGGTATGTGTTCTGCCATATTTTGTTCACTTTTCCAAGTGTAATCTTGGTCATGCACCTCTTGAAGAGGAAGGGGAAGTATCAAGAAAGAGTTACTGGCTCTGAACCAGGAAGGCTTGACTTACTCTGATTCAAGTGAAGATAGAAGGGCAGAGAAAACAGATCAGTGGAAGATTCTGGTCTGTCTCTAGCACTCTGACTCCATTTCTAATTCCACAGCTACTTTAAAAGAGGAAAGAACTTCATCCAGCAAATATAATATTTATCACTACATATAAAGTGTTTCTCTTCACACATGTCAACTTACTACTCTCTTTCTAATAACTGTACCAAAGAGTTCTTTTTTTCTTATTTTTGGTATCGGGGATCAAACTTTAACTGTACTAAAGAGATGTGTCATTTGAATACAATGCAGCAGTATGAAACATACTGTAAAAGTTTTTAAATTCCAAAGAACCAAAAAAAAAAAAGTACTTTTGTTGCTCATTTCATAACATAGCTACAGATCTTTTGATATCTATACATACAGAGCACTTTATTCTTTAACACAGTTACTCAGCACTTGGAGTATTTTATCCCAAGGCAGACATAAATTGTATCAATAATGTTCATTGACTGTAATTAAGTTCTAATTATACAGTACCACAGAAAAAAGCACAAACATTAATAACCTAAATAGTCAAGTGAATTCATATGTTAATTCTATTTTTTTACTTTACTTAGAATTCATTTTCCCCAACACTTCACATCACATTTCTACACTCTTATTCAAATACTACATTGGTAAATTAGAAAAATGTGGCAACAGGATATACCAGAAAAGATTATTTTCCAATTAAAAAATAAGTAGGTATAAATAAATGTAAATAGGTATGATTATAAATAAAAATAAACTTTTAAAAAAGTAGAAAAAAAATTTTTGGCAAAAAAACTCTAGAATAAAATAATTCTTTAGACAAAGTAAAATATGAAGGACATGAATTTGCAATCAAACAGAATTTTACTTGTGTTTCTGTTTCAAAGTTTTAAAAATTTATTTTCATAATTTCTATTTATTTTTCAAGATAAATTTCCACCATCCTCTCTAGCAACACATACATATAAACTATTTGCTATTTAAAGTTCTTTACTATTTATTTTGAACTATTTACTTCTGATACTAGCTTCAAATGATTTAAGTGACCTTTCCTAATACCATTTATTCTTGTATAAAAAGTCCCTTTATATTTTAATATTTGAAATAAAATTTAATGGCAAAAAGAAAATTGGCTAAAAATAAGAAAATATACCTATTAATAGTGTTTAAATGAACATTATTGATAAATACAATGAACACTAACTCAGAAGATAAAGAATTGACCAAAAAAAAATTCCTTTAGATTGAACAAAATGAAACTTCTATCTATGAAGATATATTTATGTATCTGTCATCTATAAATTCTACAAAGAGAACAGGAAAACATTATTCAAAGGATACAGACTCAATCTAGGGACTACCAGAAACATCTGAGGAATAACTATCAGTCCAATAAATTAGAGTGATAGGCTAAGGAGCATTTCTAAACTAGCTGCATTATAATCTCCACTACCAATTGATCCATATTCACAGTGAACAACAAGTGTTCACAGAACACTGTGTTTGAAAAGTAATGCCCTAAAGTTAAATCACAGGACAAAAAGGAGCTACAAAGATTAATATTAAATATAAAATTATCAAATACAAACATTTGGGTTAAGTCAAACAGTTTGTTTTTTATTATAGACTAAAGATAGCAAGGCACCAAATATTAAACAATTTATAAAAAAAAGAATAATAATTTATAAAGGAAAAGTTTTACATGGTAAAATGTGCCATTCATGTATTTTTAATAAACCAGGAAAACAGCCCAATTGCCCATCAACTGATGACTGGATAAAGATGTAGTTTTTTTATAAAATGGAGTACTACTCAGCCATAAAGAATGAGATACTAGAGACATTTAGAGCTAAAATGGATACACATTGAGGCAATACTCCTGAGAGAAATAAATAGGACACACATGTGTAAATACCAAATAGTTTGTCTGGTGTGAGAAACTGAAAGTGTAAATAAGGATGAAAATGTATAATGGATAATGTGAAATAGGAAGATAAGGCCCAAAGGGGAAAAGGAAGGGGAAGTGGGAGAGGCTGGGGAAGGAAAAGGAAAAAATATGATAAAAGGAAAAAACGGAAACAAAGTCTTTGTAAATAGGGAGGGTTATGTATTTCATGATCTGTAACTCAGGAAGGACTCTACTTACTGAATTAATTTTTATACTCTTGAGGCTTTTTGTTTTTGCAGTATTGGGGATTGAATCTACAGCCTTTGCAATGAGCTATATCCCCAGCCCTTTTTATTTTTAATTTTGAGACAAGGTCTCGCTAAATTGATGAGTTGCCCACACTGGGCTGGAACTCTTGATCCTCCTGCCTCAGCCTCCCAGAGTGCTGGGATTACAGGTCTACCAACATGCATGGTCTTGTTTTTGAGGCAGAATCTCATTATGTTGCCCAGCTGGCCTCAAACTCTAGATCCTTTTGTCTCAACTTTCCAACTAGCTGGGATTACAGGTGTGTGCCACCATACTCAGTTTAATCTTTATTGCTCCTTATTACAGTTTTATACTTCTCACTTAATACTTTTTTTGGATCAACTTATTTCACATACATATACCTGTGTGTGTGTGCATGTGTGTGTGTTTTAAGTTTTTTATTTTTGTTGTTGATCTAACCCACAGTTTTATACATGCTAAATATGGCTCTGCTGCTGAGCTATATCCTCAACTCCAACTTTTTTTATTTTTACTGTTTACAATTCTATTTCTAGCTCATTACTACTCCTGTAAAGCAGTTATTTAGTTTATGAGCCCTTTCTTATGTCTAATATTCCAATTTCTTGCATCTATTCTAAAAGTCTTTAATTGATCATCCTAGATTTTCTAAATACATAGTTATAGGTGAAGATAGTTTCCCAATATCTATACATCCCATTTTCCTATTTTATTATATTATCTAGAATAAAAGGCCTTTAAATTGGCATATGCATAATTTTGGGGTACATGCAAATGTTAACAATGGTATTTAAGCAGTCCAGCTTCATCAGCTGCTAGGTCCTCAGCTTCTACGAGTGCTATTCCCAAAGGCTGGTGACCATGCATCTCTCCATCACTTGAGAATACACGTTGTGGTCATGAGCTCAGGATTAAAGTTAAGCTTTCCAGTAGGGTACATATGCTAGTTACCGAACCCAACTCTCACCTCACAACCCAAGAAACAGTCCCAGTGAAAGTTTCTTACACCTAAAGGATCATTCAGTTCCCCATTAACTTCCTTTTATTTGATAGAAGAAATCATGTCAGTTACAAGTTCAGAATTTTTTAAATGATTCTAATTTTTAAACATGTAATTGTATCAAGAAAACTCAGTTTGCCGGGATTTAGCTCAGTGGTTCGGGCGCCTGCCTTGCAAGTGCAAGGTCCCAAGTTTGATCCCCAGTACCAAAAAAAAGAAAACAAAAAAAATGGAAACAAAGTCTTTGTAAATAGAGAGGGGTGGAGGGGTGGAAGGGAAGGTAGGGGAATGGGGAAAAAATAAGATCCAAAATATATCATGTAAAGGTCCAAATTCCCAATGATGAATGTCATAATATTGTATACCTACAATGTACCAATAAACTTAATTTAAAAAAGAATTAGAGGGGAGAACTACATCATATACAACATAGCAACAATTAAAGTTTTGTATTAAAACCTCTATTCTTTCAGATATTTTCATAAACCAGGAAAACACCTTTATTATTTTATGGGAGAATACCTCCATCCACCTCAAAGACCAACAAACACTCTGGATTAAGATGCCTTCAAGAGGATGGAAGTAAATAAAATTTACATACTAAAATATCAGAGCCTAGTGTCCACATACTAGAATCATAAACATAGTCTTAAAGCGTGTTCTTTACTGTTGAGGTTCTGACATGTGAAATGGCCAAGCTCCACTAGGTAGATTTTTCAACAGTCCCTTTGATAGAGTCATGTATAAACATGATGAATAAAAAAATGGTCATTCTAAGTGGCTTCAAAAAAATACCATCCCTACTACTTGTCTTCATGCGTTTTCCAAAGAAACTTTAAAAAATAGAATAAGTAATTACCTGTGGCTGCTATCATTATTTAATATATATTGTGAGAGACTTGTTGCATACTCGGTCAGTAGTATACACCTTCACTAATATTTAAGGTACATCTATAGCATATAAAGCACTGCACTGAACATGTACCAGGCATGAACTCCGCCTCTCTTAAAAAAAAAAAAAAAAAAGCTTGGCTTTGGGAATAAAACCCACATATGCTGACAGCAACTCATATGTTCTAACCACCAGATACCACTTTTCTCCAGAACAACAAACCACACATATGGCATTCAAAATACCCTTTATTTTGACCAAAGTTATGGTTATATCCAGTGCTGAGTTACAATTGAATTGGTGTCCCTTAAACTTTAAATTATGTTGATGTTTTGGTGGTAATATTTAAAAACATAAGTAGGACACAGAATTTCAACTTTGTAAAGTTAAGCAAATAAATAGTCATCAAATCTAGAAATTAGGAAAAAAAGAAACTTTAGGGATATCTCAATGAGAATTCAAGATGGGAATGACAGGAAAAATGTTGTGGTTTACTGACTAAAGCTCAGTCACTAAGAACCTGTGTACACATATGGATAAGGTTTCGTAATCACAGATTCAGAGTCATTCCTCATCTTATTCTCTTTGCTTCTTCACAAAGACAGACTGGCTTGAACGTGAGAAATTTACTAAAAACTGCCTCAGGCAAAGAAAAATATGACAATCATCCTGGATATGTAGACATATCACTTTGTTCATTTTGTTCATTGTAACCAAGCTACCTGTGGGAAACTCTAGCTCACACTGAACTAATAACATAGGTATATATATATTTTCTGCACAGTTGTAGGAAATTGCTAATTACTGAAAGTGATTAAGACTAACACATATATGCACACACAAATATTTATTGAATAAATAAATACATGAATATAAAAGAATAAAATAGCAAGACTATTATATGTTTAGATAACAAATGGAAAATTAAGTGACTTAAGTTCTCAAAACACCAAATCAGTATTTGGGGAACAGGCTGTACCATCTGTAAAATATAAGAGGAAATACTCAAGAGAAGTGTAAACATGTTCACATAAAAACTTGTTCACTAATGTTCATAGCAGCATAATTCATGATAGTCAAAAAGTAAAAACTGCCTAAAAATTAGTCAAATGTTTGAATATATAAATACAATATCACATATATCCATACAAGAAAAGAGTAAGTACTGACAGATTCTACAACATGGGAGAACCATGAAACATTCTAAGTGAAAGGCCACATACTGGATAACTCATATCAAATCTATAGATACAGTACATTAGTGGTTATCACCTGTATCTAGTGGGTGGAATCTCTGGCAGTAGCTAATAGGTATAGGGTTTCTTTATCATGTGATAAGAATGTTCTAAGAGCTGGGAGCATGTCTATAATCCTAACATTCAGGAGGCTGAGGTAGGAGGGTCATCTTGAGTTCCAGGCCAGCCTGGGGTTCACAGTCTGTCTCAAAAAAAAAAAAAGTTTTAAAATGATGGTTACCTTACATTTAAAACAACTAACCTGTTAAAACAGATATATGATTCTACTTATATGAGGTGGAAATTCCTAGATATTCATGGAGACAGAAAATAGAATAGTAGTTACCAGGGCCTAGGGAGAGGGAAGAATGGAAAATTATTTATGAATACAGAGTTTCAGTTTGGGAAGATGAATGAGTCTGAAGATGGATGATGGTAATGACTGCACAGTAGTGTGGATGCAACTGAACTGGACTCTTAAAAGGTAATTATATATGCATATGTGTATGTATGTATGTATGTATATGTGTATGTGTGGCAAAAGAATTGTATACTTTAAGCAGGTAAATTATGGTATGCCAATTATATTTCAGTAAAGTTACTAAACTCTCAATCTGATAGATATCTGAAACACAAGTTTGTGTTTTTTAGTATTGAAAAATAAATTCTAGGAACAAAGGAGATTAAAAGTAGGAAAATTTTATTGAGAGAATGATACCTTCTGTCTAAGAAAGACAGAAGAGGGACTGGAAAGTAGCTTCCTTCCCACCTTGCTTCTCAAAAGTGTTTTATGGGACAAAGCCATGAGGTGAGGCGGGTACAAAGTGGGACAAAACTATAAGGTCCAATGGAAAATCACAAGGTAGGCATGAAGTGGGACAAAAACCATGATCAACCAATAAAATTATGAGTATAGTCGTCCAGGTAATATGGATGAAATGGAGATCAAGTGGAGAAGCTAATCACACAGCAAGCATAAGTGGATTTCCAGGAAGGAATGGGCTAGCTGGGGAAGTTTTGGTCTCAATTAAGGTAACTGATTTCTATTTAGAATATCAATCACTGCTATTCATCCCTAGGGGAAGTATGTGAGTATAGCAGTTTCTCTCTTTTTAATATTAACCTTTAGTGAATATGCTTCAATTGTTTTTCATGCTGAGGGCCCAGCCCTGCCCAACTGTTTTAAAATGTTTTTTAATTTAGCTGTCCCTAATACTGGAACTTCAACTTCCACGTGCTCTAACTCCCAAAAGTGTGTCTTCATATGGCAACTAACCTCTGCTACTGAATTCCTGTTTCTTTCCTTATCAATGCCCACTGGGCAGACACTCCCAAGTTCCTGAAAACCTCTCAAACATGTGTTCAGAGGGAATCACAAAATGCTGGAGATTTGAGTCAGAGACCTAGGACCTGTGTAGTCTTTGGGAAATGACTGAAACTTTTAGAGGCTCTATTTCACTACTTTTAAAATGAGACTGACATTGACTTTATTCAAAGTATTAAACCAGACGAAGGCATATAAAGTACAGAGATTGAAACACCAAGAAAACAGAAATTTCTAAACTCATGTTCACTTGCTTTCCCTTTGAACTTCCTCTTCATTCTCAAACATAAAGGTGTCACAATTTTCCTAATCTATAAGCCTTGAATGATTCTTACAACTGATTCGTATTTTGCTGTCTGCATTATTCCTCAAATGCTGTCAGTCTAACTCAGAAACATCTTTTGAGTCTCTACCCTCATTTATCATGGACACTGCTTTAATTTAGGCTTTCATTATCTCTCACTTAAATTTTTGCACAATTTCACTTGCTTTCTTCAACATTACTCCATCATCCATATTAACATAAAATCATCTTCCTGAAAAACAAAGTTCATCTCCTGCTTTAAAACCTGTTACCTTTGAAACTCAAAAACAGTAGCTTAGTACTTGGCAAGAACTCTAAACACTAACCTTCCATTTTCCTTTCCAGATACATCTACCTACACTCACCCCCATCCTTTCTATTTTTTACTTTATATACTAACTTCTCACCACCCCCTAGATGAACTCCTGGCCTTTATACCATTCTCTCTACCTAGAATACCCCTACTCCTTTCCTTATCCCAGCAGACTGTTACTAATCCAAATCTATTCCAAATGACATATTGTTAAGGACTGCTGTTGATCTGTTTGCATTTCTGCTTCCTCACTTCATTATCAACTGCTAGGGTATAATGGGCTACAGTAATTTTTGTGTCATTCTCAGAGCTTAGTGAAGAAGGAAAATAGAAAGGAATCCAATAAGACTCAGATTCAGTTAAACAAAATAGTGAGGATCCAACATAAAAAGTCACAGGTTAATTTTTGCTCCAAAATAAAAGCCACCAGTGAAAGCCTCATGTGTTGTGCAAGTTGGACCCTGAAGTTTGAACCAGTGAAATATATTACCAATTATAATAGTTACAAGCAAATATTTTCAGTCAGGTGTGGTGGCACAAGCTTGTAATCCCAACACTCTGGTAAGGTGAGACAAAAGGGATCACAGGTTTGATCCTAGCCTGGTCAATTTATCAAGACCTTGTCTCAAAATTTTAAAAAGGGCTGAGGATGTAGCTCAATGCAAAGATCCTGGGTTTACTCTCTAGTACCACCACCACCAAGAAAACACCTTTTCTTCCATGGGTACCTAAAAACTAAGGAATTACTAATCTTTATATGCATTAGGAGCAAAGATGACCTAGTTGCTATACACAACAAAAAATAGTATTTGGGGGTTGGTGGTGTAGCAAAGTAGTAGAGCACTTCCTTAGCTTTTACAAGACCTGGGTTTCATCCCCAGCACTGGAAAAACAAAAAACAGTACTTTATTGATAGTAAAGTTTTAGGTGGTTATTGGCAATTCCATTGGGTTTTAGTGGACTGGTCTAAGCCCTAAACTTAGAATCTCTGATTCTGGTAACAGATTAGCAGTAAATTCTGAAGCTGACAGACAGGTACAAATTTATGGTATCATACCCTGAAAAGGGACACTAGATTACATACATATGAAGGAATAAATTCTATTCCAGTTAAAGATTGGCTTAGCACTCAAGATTATGAGGGACAGTACAGAAAAACTATTATATAGTTGATGTCACCATGATCACACTGGGTCAGATTCTTTGTACCTAATATCTAACAAAGAAAATGATTTCGGTTTATCTGAGGATTTGACAATCTTCAACTCAAATTTCCAGAAAATGACTGCCCCCCCCCAAAAAAGAAAGAAACAGCAAACAAACAAAACTGCCTGCAGAAGGTAGCCTAATGACTTAATAATCTTTTGGGGATATTTTAGGAAAATAAAGAAGTTGGTTAGAAAATTTTATTCCTTAGAAAGGATACTAGCTCTCGCCCATAAATTTACTTCCCAATTTGCTGATGTGGTGATTTAAGTTAAATTACTTGGTCTTAGATAAGAAATCAACTCAGTCAGTAATTTGCTAAGGAAAGTCTTGGCATATAAAGCACATATTTTTTCATTTTTATTTCTCAGACTGCTCAGAAACTGCATAACCACATGAAATGATCTCTGATCATTTTACCATGAGACAAAAAGGACAGGAAAAATTATACTTTCAAGAATAGTTATCTTGGGGCTGGGAATGTAGCTTAGTGGTTGAGTCAGCTAGCAAGAGTGAGGCCCTGGGTTTGATGTCCAGCACAACAAAAATAAGTAAAAAGATTTTTAAAAATTTAAATCAGTTATCTTGTATACAAAGGCAATGAGGGGAGAACATGGAGTCAAGTAATTTTTATATTAATTATATCTAATAATTAGCTCGGTACTGCTATTTATATTAATTAACTTGCTTAAATATGAGGAACAAATTAAAAAATTGATTGTTAGAGGATATTTTTCAGAACCACACAGTAATGACCTGGAAATCCAAGTGAAAATAGCTTTTTTAAAACATAAAACACCAAAATAAAGCATGCAGAAAAAATGGATAGTAGTGGGATGGGAATTTAGCTCAGTGGTGCTGCCGCCTGCCTTGCAAGTGCAAGGTCCTGAGTTCCATCCCCAGTACCAAAAAAAAAAAAGGATAATAGTGAATACAAAAATAAGCTAAGTAACACAAATGAAAATAAATAAAATGATCTTACTTACAAATTCTACTTGATAAATCATCTAAGAAAGTAAGAGATTCTACTTGAAAAATAATACAATTACAAAGAAATTATAAACCATTTGATCCAAAAATGTCCTATTTTACTAATATGAAAAATAAATATCATAGTAATATACTGCATCCATTAAACTAGTATCATAAAAGCTTTTATTAACTAAGTAACAAACATGAACTAAGACACTCACCTTATTTACTTTTTACACAAACCCTACAAGATATTATCACCATCCCATATTTTACTGAAGAGGAAATAAAGGGCCAGAAAGGCTATAAGAAGCTTTCTGAGACAATGAATAAAATTTGAACCCATTCGTATAACTCCAAGGAAAACAAAACAAAGTACTGTAAAAATGAATGCTGAAGTCCAAATTTGGTAAGGTCACAGTGGGGAAAATTGTACTCAGAAATCATTATGGGTATTATAAATATGTTCTAGCAAAAATCTCACAATATATAATGAGATATAAGATGATTCACAGTCTAAGGAAATAAACAATGATATAATCTAAATAAGGCAACAATAATAAAAGATTTTTATAAGTGAAAATTGTTAAGAAAAAACTAAACAACAGAAATCTCCAACGTTTCTTTTTTTTTTTTTTGGTACCGGGGATCAAACTTGGGACCTTGTACTTGTGAGGCAGGCAGCAGAACCACTGAGCTAAATCCCTGGCCCTCCAAACATTTCAACATAATCATATCATAAAGTCCAACATCTTTGTCATTTTTATTACTAATCAATAGATAGGAAATCATATCAAACAATCTTAAATGAAAAAAAGTCAACTTAGCACATATTCTACATTCATTAAAACTATACTAAAATACACACATATTAGGGAAAATAAGATATATATTTAAAGTTATATTCTATTCTTCTCTAAGTCACTTACCTTTGTAACTAAATTCTTTCTGAAAATTTGAGCACTGATGTGATACAAACTTTTTTATTTTATAGCTAAGTCCTCTTTCTCATTTATGTTAATATAGTGCATTAATGACTTTACCTTTTTTTTTTTTTGAGACAAGGTCTTGTTATGTAGCCCAGGTTGACCTCAAACACCAGATCTTCCTGCCTCAGCCTCCAGAGTGCTAAGATTACACTCATGTGCACCATGCCCAGTTTACTTTATAATTGTTGAGATTCTTGTTCCTTGGAGTTATGGATTGAATGCCCTGCAAAGTTCTTATGTTAAATTCCTAATCCTCAATGTGACTGAATTTTGAGATAGGGATTTTAAGAAGGTAATTATGATTAAATAAGATCATAAGGGTGGGGCCCTTATGTTATCTTTGTAAGGAGAGAGAGAGACTAGGGGCACCTACACACATAGAGAAAATGCCATATAAAGACACAGCAAGAGGCTTTGGGAGAAACCAACCCTATTGGTTAATACCTTGATGTTGGACTCTTAGCCTCCAGAACTGTAGGAAAATAAATTACTGTTGTTTAAATTACCTGTCTATGGTATTTTGTTATGGCAGCACTAGCAGACTAATACATCCAGAATAATAATTGTATCAATACACTGAATAACCTTAAATATAGAATTATATGTAAATAACAAGGTAATTAAGCTCATTGCCTAAATTATTTTAAACTTATTAACTTCAAAATTGCTTAAACAATAGGCAATGTAGATATTATAAGGGATAAAATGTTGGATCAATTGTAGGACAGCTTAACTATAAGAGATTAGCTGATAAAATGCTAGAAGGACAGATGTTATGCATGCAGAAATGCAGGAACTCTGGAAAGAAATGACTAGAAGGGAACCTATTTCTTTGTGCTGTATAGAGACATCTCATTTAAAACTATTACACAAATAGAAGATCTAATTATAGAGATCTTATAATGTCTATACTTTATTATTATTTATTACACATATTATCTCATAAACTTATAGAATACATTACTTGAGTTTTCCCTGATTTGGTTATTGGTTCCCTAGGATAAATGAAGATTCATTAGTCATCTAAGAAAATAATAACACTCCATTGCCAGCATCTAGAACAATGTCTCAAAAACTCAATAAATAGTTCTTCGGTTGATGTGTAAGATTCCTTTCAATAAGATTTATTTATGAAAACATTAAGATTTACTGAAAATATTGTAAGAAAAGTATCTAGAAAATAAATTTAATCTTTTAAAATTCAACTTAGGAGTCTTAATACATAATTTGGAACAGAGATTTTTCTTTTTACTATGATATTATAAAGTATACATTGTAACCAGAAATGAGAACTACATAGGATATCCTTAATTTCCTTTCATATACTGTATATATACACATTATTTTTATTTTTTAAAGCTTTCATTCCTCTCTACCTACTGATAAGAGAAAAATAATTCAGAAATGAGGTCTCCCAACAATCATCTACTTTCCAATGTTATACATATTAGATACATAGAGTTTACAATTTTATGGTTTCTTCTAACTTTCACATAGCAGATAAGCAGTAACTATGTAGAATATATGGTACTGTGTTAATTTAATATATAATAATCTACATACTTATTATTTTATTATATGCTTCAATTGTTTCCACTATCACAAGGATATACTCAATACTTAGACATGGACCCAAAGCAATTGGGATTAGTTTTACCTATTATTCATTTTATTTTTTATATTGTATCACTTGACCCATATATAATATCAATGAAGGAATGTTTTGTAAAATGGGATGGTTGACTATAGAACAGCAGTAAATAAAGACAATGAGCTTTTCTCTCTTCAATTAGTTATGTATCTGACATCTGATATAGTTCATTGCTGTAATCATGAGAGTAATTGTGTTCAGTAACAATACAAGAAATTATTACTGGTTTGTGCTCAGAACATGCACACATTCAAAACAAGTATGAATTAGCAAAAATTCAGACTATAAAACTATAATTTACTGACTTTCAGTAATTATAACAAATACAACAACCAGGTATCCTCTTATTATTTTAAAAACTATATCCAGGTAAGTACATTTTCTTAATAGAAATAGTAATTAATTTATATTGAACAATTCCTGTGTGCTAAACATTAACATTATTTTCGATGTTTTTAATATATACTACATTATGTAATGCTGCTCACATCTTATGATTCATATTGAAGAAGGAAAGTAGCAAACACTAGTAGGCTTCAAATTTAAAAATAGATTGAGTTTTCTTAATGGTGTTTTAAAGACACCTGTGTTCTAATAATTTCATACCTTGTCATTAATACAGCAACTCTAATAAGCAAATACTGGTGATAAAGAAAAAAATAACATACTGGTTGCTTAATTACTGCAACTGAGATTCCTTATAATACCACCTTCAATTTAAACTCTGCATATGATTCCATGTATGTAATTATTCTAAGAATGGACAAGTTAGAAGAAAGTAATACATACAGAACACTTCATATTTCCTTAAGAAGACCATCAATGTGTAAAAAGTAGGGATACATTCTCACAGCACCTCACACATGGATGATCAATAATAGCTTTGTATATTTACTAAAAACAAAACTGAACAACAATACTACAATATTTACTAAAGCGTAGTTTCTTCTATCAAATGCACATGTTACCATTGAGAGGCACTGGTTCTAAAAATCTATTTTAAACTCTTACTTTCCTTTGACCTACCATTATTTTATTCACCTTACTTTTACCTAGCAAGGATACAGACATACTAGCATCCAAGGAAATGCAACAAACTAATACTTTTAAATGGAATATTAATAGAAACACATCAAGAAAGAAGATTTTCCTCTTGGTAATTTTCTATTTGGTAAAGGCAGAAAAAAAAATATACACACTTAATAGTATCACTAAAACTTACAAGGCAAAGGAGTATCTAAGGAAGACAGTTTACAAGAAATAATGAATTTTTTGGCACACATTTACTAAGAAAGTAAGTTTTCATTGAAATGTTGTTTTTGGTATTCTTCAACTTTATTTTAAAAGAAATTAAGTTATATTCCAAAAATTCTTCAATAATTCTCACAATATTAGAAACAGTTTAAATCTCTGTTGATATGATCTATCTGGATGATAGATATAACAAGTTTCTAATGTTAAGGTTCTCAAAAACAAACAAACAAACAAACAAAAACAACAATAACTTAGGCCCCAAGCCATAATTGAAATAGTTCATGAGACACAGCCAACCATTTCCAAGGCAATTAGATGATAAAAGTTTTTTTGGCTTTAACAATGCTATAATCAATATAAAGTACTTTAAAATTTAAATAAGTCTTCAATGAGATTTCAAAAATCTAATGATACTGTTATCTGAAATGAATCAAACACAAATTTCTATTTTGTCATATTTATAAGTATTTAAGATTTGCTCCATTGACTTCTATGTTCAAATTGCATATTTTTGATACAAACAATCAAAACTCCAATGTACTAAGAGTTATCAGTGTGTAACTCTATATAGTTCTTAGTAACATTTATTCATTTAAAAATACCTTTATGAAGAGATGATAGTAAAAATTAGGCTTTTAATTCTTACTATTACGAGAAAATAACCTGATTATTTCACTAACTTGCACTTAACCTATAAAAGTATATCAGTGGAGATAAATCAAAGTTTAAAAAATTTTTTACAGTCTTCCCAAATAGTTCAAGAATTAACATCATAAAAATTCCTTAAATTAAGCAAATTCTTCCTTTCTTTACTATTACTATCATTATTGAGGGTTTCTAAAGCACTGATTATCCTTTCTTAAATGTTGTGCTAATAAATTTTTATAATGTGCAAATAAAATGGTTTTGCTGCTTATTAAAAAACAATTAAAATTTCAATAGTAATTAAATCTGAGCCATCCTTTTCCCCCTTATTTATCACAATATACCTTCTCTTACTGGCTCATTGGTTGATTCTCCTTTCAGACTCAGCATCCTGGAGAAGCCATTGGAAAGAGCGGAGAAAATGCCACGGATGAAATATCCCTGTTGTTCAGACTCCGCTGACCCCACTGAAGTCAGCCATGGTCTAACAAATCTAACACTGCAGTGGGGTTCTGGTTCTGAAATAGACCTAGTAAAAGGAGCCCGAAGTGACTGGTTGTTGACCAGGTTCAGCTTCTGTTTTGATGTTCCAAGGACCTCATTTCCAGAGAAAGAAGCATTATCACCGACCATTTCTGGCAGCACTTTTTGTTGCAGTTCATCCAGGTCTCCTTTATTATTTTGCAACCTTTCCCCTTTGACCCCTTTCCACCAAAAGTCAGGATGTTTTTGCCACCGATAAGCACTCAGTGGCTTTTCTGGATCAGAAACAGCATATTCATTTTTCTTCCTCTTGCTTTTCACTGGCCCACACCATGGATAAATCTTTAAATGTGTTCCTATTTCTGTATTTGCATGAGAAGGGTCTGACAAAGATCTTCCGTAAGCTGGAGGACAAGTTGATGTTTGTTTCTTAAAGATGTTCATCTTCCTTGACTCCATTTTTAAGTAACTTCTCTAAATTTAAGTTTCCTCTACTCTGCAGTCTTTGCAGTCGAACCACACTTGTCCGTGTAGTCCAAAACATTCAACTGCTTAAGCAGCTTTCTTTGTGTGGCTTTGAACCACAGCAGATGTTGCTGTTTAAGAGCTGGTGTCATGTTATTACCCCATTTTCCCAGATCTCCAAAATTTCAGCAGCACCTAAAACCTCTTGCCTGAAACAAATTATCTTGAGAGCAGAAGGAAATTACTCCAAAAGATCATCTCATTTCATGTAGAAGTTAACATTTCTATAGTAGGTTTTCAGGAAATAATTTTTTATTTTATAAGTGAAATATAAGTTACCAAAAACACCCACAAACACCTTTATAAATTAACAGTAATTAGGTGTTCATCATGCAAATGATTTGGTTAAAAACAGATTGTGAAAGTAAAAGTACTCAAGCTTCTTTCTGGAAGAAGAAAAAAACCTGCCTAAAAGCCTGTTATTGGAGTGACAGTTCCTCCGAAGACGTTTTAAAAATCTGTGTTTCAGAAATTTAATTTCAAGCAAATCAATGCTATATATACTACCACCACTCTCAAACACTGGGTTTTTTTGTTTGTTTGTTTGTTTGGCACCAGTAATCAAACTCCGGACCTTGTGCTTGAGAGGCAGGCAGCAGCACCACTGAGCTAAATCCCCGGCCCTCAAACACTAGTTTTTAAGTAATAGGTAAAAAGTCATACACCATTTTATTCAAGCTGACACTGCAAAGGGGGAGGGAAAAAAGAAAGCCAAAATTGAAAGCCATTTTTAATGTAAATATACAAAAGAGAATTTTTAAAGTATAAATCATAGACAAAGCAGGGACAGGATATTTCCTATGAACTACAGTAAAGAAAAAGAAAAATCAAACCTGAGAACTCACATATGCTAGGCAAATGCCCTACTTCTGAGCTATATCCCAAGCCCTTAAAAAAGGAAAAGCCTGAGGCAAGCTCTTGTGGCAGTGGGAACATAGGAAGTACATACTTGAATAATTTCTAGAAGGGGAAAGTCTGCTACACAAATCTAATAGTAATAAGTGGTTGGAAAAATATTCCCTATCTGTTTAACCAAAGAAATTTCTTTATTCCTCTTTGTGCCCCTTACAACTTTTAAAAAAGAGCTGACTATTTAAAATTTTGTTAAAGCAAGTAGCTTATATTGAACCAAGATCACAAGTGCCAAGTTTTTGGCTACTTACAATTTTTTTCAACTGTCTTCTCATAAACTCCTGAAAATAGAGGTTTCATATGGAAAGCCTGACCGACTTCAGACCACCAATAAAAAGAGATAACAAGGCAATCAAAGTCACTTTACGAATTGTATAAAAATGATTTCATCGGACAAACTAAAAACTATCCATTTATTTTTAGAATGTGTCAATAAAAAACAATTCTCATTACTAAATTTTTCCCTTACTATGGTAGAAATAGTAAAGAAATTTGACCTGTCTACACCCTTAAACATATTAAAATGTTCACTATCACAAAGTAATAAACTCATTTGGCTTTGTTTATATAGTCTCTAAATTTACAGATTTGAACATTAAAGAATAATGAATCATTTGGCTTTCTCAAAAACATGATATATCAAGTTTGAGGATCTCAGAATCATAATTTTCCCTTATTAAAAAAAAAACCCAGCAAAGGTAAATTTATACAAAGAAGCAATAAGCATCATGTTCTTCCTCTATGGTACATCGTATCATCCACAAAAATTGATATGTGATGAAAAATAAACTTAAATGTAAAATATAACATTATAAAGCTTTTGAAAAAAATGAGAAAATGTCTTGTGACTTGAAGGCAGACAAAGAAGGTAGGTGCAGAAAACACTAATAGTGATAGAAAACTTTAATAAATATGAATAAATAAATTCATAAATTTAAAAAGTTCTGTTCAATAGAATACAGCATTAACAAAATCAATTGGCAAGCCAAAAATGGCTGAAGATATTCAAAATTGAAACATCACAAACAAGAATATATAAATAACTACAATATATAAAGAACTCCTAAAACTTACTAGTAAAAAGAAAAAACAATTTTTTAAAAAGTGGGCAAATGAATAAATCCTTCACAAAGAAAAATAATGGTCAAAAAGCAGTTTTCGTATTTAGCTTACTTTGTAATTAAGCAAAAGCAAACAAAAGCCATGAGTTCTTAATGAGTTCTTACACTCACTAGAATGGCTAACATTAAAAAGGCTGATAAAATAAAGATGTCAGTCACTGAGGTGTGGAACAACTAGAACTCTCAAAATGGTAACAAAAGTATAAAATGGTACAATCACTGGGGTATATATTTGACATTTTTTAAAAAGTTAAATATACACTGACTCTATGACCCAGCACTTTCACTTATAGGCATTTATTCAAGGAAATTTTTAAGGTGTGTGTGTGTGTGTGTGTGTGTGTGTGTGTGTGTGTGTGCAGCTGAATGTTCACAGCAGCTTTATTTATAACAGCCATGAAATGGCAACAACCAAAAATGTGTATCAGAGAAAAATGGATAAACTGTGACATGTTTATAAAATGGAATACTCCTTAGCTGTAAAAAAATAATGAACAACTAATTAAGCAACAATGTAGATGAATCTCACAGACATTATGCCAACAAAACTGGACACAAAAGAGACCTACTGTATGATTCATTTATATGGAGTTCTATAAACTAATCTATAATGAGAAACTAATTTATAATAGGGGAAAACAAAATGAAACGAAAAACCAGAAGAGTTGTTCTTGGTGGTAGAGCACACTACTAACCAGAAAGGGGAACCAGGAAACTTTCTGAGGTGATGGAAACTTTCAAAGTCTTGACAGGGATGTAGACTATGTGGTATCTGTATTCACAAAACTCACTTAATTGCTCCCTTAAGATTTATGCATTTCATCATAATTAAATTTTACCTCACAAACCGTAAGCAGTATTGAGTTCTAGTTAGTAGGTTTGCTTATCCACTGTCACAGAGTAGCAATTCTGAAACCACTTTCTGTGTGCTCTAGTCTTTATGAAAGAAATAAATTCACTGAAGTGAATGAATGAATCAATGAAGCAATGGACAACAAAAGAATGAACAAATACTGTAACTGAATACTTCTATTGAAACAAACTGACATATGTTTCCTGATATGATAAACTATTTTGTTCAAAACAGTATTTTATTCCTATAAAAAAACCCCCACATAACCTACATCTAATCATGAACACCATCAGACAACCCCAAATTAAACAATGTTTTACAAAAATAACTTTTGACTTCAAAAATATCAAGATCAGGAAAAATGAAGACTTTGGAATTGTTTCGGTTTAAAAGAGAGTAAGAGAGATGATTAAAAGCAATTCTTTTTTAGTTGTTGTTTGGATGCTAGGTATCAGACCAAGAGCTTTGCACGTCATATTTAAGTGCTCTACCACTGAGTACACATCCTCTTCCCATTATGCACAATTTTGTATTATATCCTGAACTGGGAAAAAACAGCTATAAAGGGCATTATTGGGAAAAAAATGACAAAATTTGAATAGAAGTTATAGGTCAGATAATAAAATCATTTCAATGTTAAAAAAACCTCATCTTAATAATTCTACTATGCTTATTTAAGAGAATGCTCTCAATTTACAAAAATATACACAGAAATATTAAGGAATTAAAGGTCACAATGTTTCCAACTTTCTCTCAAGTGATTCAGGGGAAAATTGCATATAAAGATAGAAAAATATGATAAGAAAGCAGATGGGGCAAAATGTGCACAATTGTTGAATCTACATAAAAGGCATGTAGAAGTTTCTTGTAAATTTTCTATAGGTTTGAAATTACATTAAAATAAAACATTATACAATCTTTTAAAAGTTCACAACTACTTCTTCTCTATTTAACACAGATATTATATTATAAATACTGTAATGTTCCCTGTTGAGAGTATCTTTGAGCAGTGTAACAAAATATCTAGTGCCACTGGGTTTTATAAAAGAAGTTGATTAAGATCACCCCATTAACACAGCTTAGTGGAAAACTAAATTAAGGCTACAATTCTGAGAAATGTTGCACAGTGAGAATATAATTTGAATCCCGAAATCAAACTGTAAAATTCAGAGACTCAATAGTAAGTGAGAAAATATTCTTACACACCAAATAGGCACAGTTAATGGGGAGAATAATTATGTCAGTTCCTAATTTCATCAACTCAATTCTTTTAAAAAGCTACCACAATTTTTCTTACCATTAGCTTCCCTATTTAATTGGAACTAAGAAATACTAAGTAACAGAAAAAGAATCAAGTGAAATCAGAAAGCAGAAAGAACCACAATTTGAGGAAGTAGTAGATTATACATACAAATAAAGAAATAAAGCACTCTACTCTCTTACAGTTGGTTAAAGTTTAATTTGACAAGTGCTCAAAATTATTTTCTACCACCATAAAAACCTAACATCATTTATATTATTTTTCCAAGTTTCGTGTTTAATCTGAACTTAAAACAGTAAGTTGGCACACATTAATTTCTGAATTTTCCCAAATACATACAATAAGTTTATGAATTTTAAAGAAAATATTCGAAGGATTTATAATTTCTTAAAATCAGAAACAATAACACCAGTACCAC
This sequence comes from Heterocephalus glaber, assembly GCF_000247695.1. The sequence goes on from NW_004624771.1 coordinate 4,047,731, forward strand.
AGAATTACTACATTAGTTAACAATCCTACTCTAAAATTTGGCTGCTGATTGGAGTGTCAGAATAACAATATTTCTGCCACTTGCAGCAGTATCTATTACTTTTACATTTCTTAACAGTAATTTGCTATATTTAAAAATAGGTTTAAAAATCATTCTGACTGTAAATCAAAATAACATTTGAATACTATGAATAAATATGTAAGTACTTAATTTCACAGAGTCATACTGAAATTGTCACTATGTATTGTGTATCAGGCACGATCCTAAGACTAAAAGAGCAAAACAGACACTGTCCCTACCTTCTTGGAACTTCCATTATCAGTAAAAGCTTACGAGGAAGGGGTAAATATGGGTTGCTAGGAAAGCATGTAGCAGGGGAATTCTTATGACTTCTAAACCATAAAGGAACCAACTCTTTTCATTTATAATCAATTCTGGTATAATATGACATGCATTCCAAAAATCACCACAATATGCAAAACTGTATAATAAAACCATAGGGCTTACAGAGAAAATGGAATTAGAAAAAGTCCAACAATGAAAAGTTAACAAGAAGGTAATAAAAACCACAGCCCCACTTTGTATGTCAAATAGTTGAAAATCACATAAATATCAAATAAGTATAGCATGTTACCTTGAAAACAAAACCTTAAGTTTTCTTGAAGCATGTATCAAAAGAGTTTCAGCTTTTGAGTTTTAGCAAATGGCAAATGAAGTGTTATCTGAAATTGGAAGGATAGCTGTAACAGCATACATGGATGGATGTTGATCATGGAGAATTGAGGTAACTGATAGCTGTTTAAGATGTATGCATTTTGAAGTTTCCTAAGTGGACTGATTCAACTGGATACAGGTTTCTGCATTTAACTAATGTCCTTTACAAACAGATGGCACGTAAGCCAACACAAAACTCACATACTATTCAAATTATTCCCTGTATCAATTGTGTAGTACAAATCTTCACTTTCAAAACAAGTTTTATAGCACACCTGACTATATTTTTAGCTGTGTGCTAAAAATCAGAAAAAAAATCAATAAATCATTCTATCATTTGCAGCCACAACAGAAGCAGGAGGAAAGTGGTTGCTCTCCTTATCAAATTCACCTCTTTAGTTAAAGTTTCCTTATGTTTTTCTTTTCTCATCTCTTAGTCAGAACACTAAGAAACAAAGGATCAAACACATAATGTGGGCACAAAGGACTAGCCCCTAAATATAAAGCAACAAACCAGCTTCTAGACAATGCTTCTCACATTGTAGTGTTTGGATGCATTACCAGAAGATCTTATTAACATGTAATTTCAATTTTCTATATGTGACATGGGGTCTGGGAATATGCATTTTTAAGCAACTACCTGTGCACTGGTCCATACACCAAACTGTAAACAGCAAACTGCAGACAGATTTTAAACTAAAAGAACTAAAGGAGTTCAGGGCTCCCATATGATTTGGTCAGATTCAACAAAATGGAAAATTGTATTGAGATGTATAGACAAAGCAGGAACATTTGCCCTAAATATTCCAAGAGACTGTATATATCACATACAGATATATGCAATACTCATGGTAGTGTGCTAAGAATCAAAGATACAGTAATCCTACCCAAATCTCTCTCTTGGAGACAGCAAGATTATTAACAAATAAAGCACAATTAAAAGCCCAACAATCTTCTATACTTATATTTCTCCCAATGCATGCACACATAACTATCTTTTAATGAAAGGAAAGAAGTTAAATGCTGATGAACATCAATAGGAAAGCAACTAAGTACGTCATGTAGACATCTGTACAAAAAGAAATACATATGTACTTATATATGCTGCAAAGACACACAAACCTATAAAAGTGAATTCTTGTGGGGATTATACTTGAGAAATCATCTTAGACCTTTGCAGTTTTATTTATTTAATTTTGGTACTGGACACTGAACTTAGGACCTTGTGCTTGTGAAGTAGGTGTGGGTGCCACTGAGCCAAATCCCCAGCCCTGCAACTTTAATTTTTAACCAGGAGTATATACTACATTCATAGTAATAACAGGGAGAAAAAATTTAAGCGCTAAATTTGTATGAAAAGAGGTTCAAAAGATAAGACAAAAGAGCAAGAGATACCATATAGAGTAGAGAATGATCCCACTTTTGTTAGATGATCATTAATATCTCAGGGTGTACGTGGTAGAACAGTATGCATCGAGAGAAGTTGTTTTTATTTTAGAATTATGAGAGATCTTAAGAGTTTCTTTTAGGATTGGTGACAATTTTTTTATATTACTGATTTCTGTAACATGAAATTTTATAATAAACATTTCTTTTTATTCCCTTTGAAATCAGAAAACTTTAATAAATATGTATTTAAAATTTACCCACAGTAAAAATAAAAGCCTTATCCCTAACCTACAGAATCAGAATTATTAGACAACAGAAAACTGGACAAATTATCATATATCAACCTTAATCAAGGCTTCCATATTATAAATACTCCAACAAGGCCAGAGAGAAAGGACCTATGCATAATTACCTGGTTAACAACAAGAAAGACAAAACCTGCTTAAATTAGCATTTTCCAAACTATGGTCCACACAACAAAGTTGAGAAATTCTGGCTTCAAAAGTATAGCTAAGTCTAGATATTCTAGTGTTACTTAAAAATATTTTTTAAAGTATAAAATAGGAAATGTGTTTCTCATTATAATGTCTTTATAAATTCATTTCAACAGAGGAAAGCTAAGTTTCCAAATAGTCTGCCACTACATCCTATCTTATGACATACCTCTTCCATAGAGAAATTCTATTCTACATATTCAGTATGATCTTTTGTATAAGACATGAGATATGCTACAATTAACAGAGATTTCTAGAATTCCATTACTAGAATAAGAGAGCATATATTTAGTTCAATTCATAAAAGGTTTAAAAATAAGATTAATTTCTATTAACTAGAAGAAGACATCTTTCAAAAATACAAAGTCTTTGTTTATTCAAAGCTAAGTAATTAATACCAAACATCCCTTTCCCATCTCCTATCACCAGAGCACATCTGCTTCCCGGCGAAACACTTCCTGTAGCAAAAACTATCTCCTGCTAAGTATTAGAACTGAAAGGCATACCTGACATGTACACAACCTCCTCTCATTTAAGCAATAAAGATATCTAGAAGGGCCAAATAAAGATTTTTTTAAAAAAACAAATGTTGGAATCAATATTTAAATAAGAGAACACTTTTAAATAAAAATAACACAAAAAGCAGGTAACTCCTAATCCTGTAATTGGCATCTTCTTTTATTTTTTTTAAAAAAGGTTAATTTTCCCTAACTACTACTGTAATCACATATTCTCTGTTTCCTTTGAGGTACTTTCTTCTCCATCCACTAAATGTTGGAGATTTTTCAAATCTGAGTCCTTGGCACTGTCTGTCCATATTCTTAGCATACACATAATCATTCACAATTACTACACCTATTTACACTGCCAGTTCAAACCTTGTCTCCTTTGACAATGTGTCTACATATTCAATTTAATATTTTCTGGCTATTACAAATTCAAATGTATAAAATCTAACTTGTGATCTTTCTTTTAAAGTATGGTCTTATTCCAGTGTTCCTACCCTAATAAATGACACTACATCCGTTCGGCTGTATAAGCATTCAGCTGTACAAGCCCTTTCTTTAATCACTCAATAACCAACACACAAGTCTCACTGATCTCCCTTCCTAGGTATTATTTAATCTATCTACTTCTCACCATCTTCCCTAAATCAATCTAACATCATCTTTCACCTAGATTACAACAGACGCCTAATTCATCTATTCACATCTACTGTAGCCAAGTGGAAACCATTTTTCTTATTGTAACCAGAATAATTTCCAAAACACAAACATAACTGCATCTTGTTTAAAACTTTTCAATGGCTTTTGACTCCTCCTATAATTAAGACAAAATTCCTTAAGATTCAGTAGCTTGATTCCTATGTATTTTAATCTTTCAGGCTCCCTCTTAAAGACACACTGAATCCTTTTAGTCTTTCCTATTCGTCACTATCCTTCCCACCACAGGGCTCTTGCCTGTACTTCTCCCTGTACCTAGAAGGTGAGGGATCTTCCTCCCTTCATGATCAGGCTTCAGATTTCAGTTCAAGTGTTACTTTCTGAGAGAAGTCTTTCCTGATTAGGTCAAATGTTGGTTTTCACTGCCCCAAGCATCTCTTTATCATAGCTGTAGTTGTAACTGTAAATTTCCAAGATTATTAGCCAATGCCTATTTTACCCAGTAGGCTGTACTATCCAGGCTTCTTTTCATTCTCCATAGTGTCCACAACCCTTGGCGAGTTGTGTAACCAAACAATAAATATTTGTTGCATTAATTAATCAAAAGTGATAAAGAGCTTAAAAATTACTTAATTTCAGATACATAGTTAGAAAGGTCAGGGACCACATATTTGAGTCTAACGTTATCTCTGACACCATTAAGATCATATCAAAATACAGCTCATTAGGGGAGGGAGAGGAAGGAGTCAAATACATAGCAGTGAGATATTTTTCTCACACCAAGTGCTTTTTCTTTCCTTTTTAAAATTTTTAATAGGTACATGTTTGCAGTACACAATGATTACATTCTTCATGGGGAGTGGTTACATGTACACAACACATCTTAATTCTTTTCTCATCCTCTTCCCCTCCCTCCATCCCTTGGCCCTCTTCCCTTTTGTAAAATATCTATCACCCTATTTCCACGTTTTGTTTAAAGCACATGAAACAGACTTAAAGGAGGAAAAAGGAATAATGTGAAATAGGAAGTGGAAAAGGAAGAAGCAGGAGATGCTGTTTTAAATATTAAAGCAACCCCCCCCCCGAAATATCTATTTAATGGTAGCTTTAGGCTGGTGAGGAGGAGCAGGATGTTGGAGGATGATGGCTTAGGAGGGCAGCATTTTTCTGGGGTGAGAGGTATGATGAACCCATCACACAAAAGGTTTGTTTTTATAAAGTACTATGTTACCTGTGATGTGCTAATAAGTGTAGCTGAAAAGGGTTTGAATCATTTGCAAATGTACACTGCAAATTCAAAAAACAAAAGTGAAAAAAAGAAGCATAACTGATAGGCTACAAAATAAAAGAGGATTGAATTAAAATGAAATGCTTAATTAAAACCACTAAAGACAGAAAAAAGTAGAGTACAAATACTGTACATGAACAAAGTACAAGGGCAATGAATTGAAAATAGTAACAAATACGATATTAATTCAATTATATCAATAATCACTTTACACATCAATGCCAAATATATTAATTAAAAGACATGCACTGTTCAAGTAGATGAAAAACCAACCATCAATTATATGTTGTCTGTAAGAACCCTTGCTCCTTTTTAAGTGCTACATATGCTAGGCAAGCACTCTACCACTGACATACATCCCTAGCCCAAGAAATCTATTTTGAATATAAAGACACATGCAGAAAGACAAACCAGGGGAACACAAAAGAAATACTAATTTCAGACAGAGTAGACTTAAGGAACAAAAATCATCAAGGATACAGAGGGACATTATATAAAGATAAAGGAGACAATTCTCTAACAAGACAATCCTTAATGTGTATAATCCTAACAACAAAACATTCCTAGGTACTGTGCTATGCTGTACTGCTCACCAATACCTCCACTGTGGCAATGAACCCGGGTACTGTCTCCTCAGCTTTGTTCTCATTTCTGTCTTACTGTTCTGGGCAACAATATGTATGTAGCCAATTCTCAGTTATTGAGCTTTTTCATCTCTCTCTTCACTTTGCCCCTTTTCTCTTTCTTTTTGAGACAAGAAGTAAAAATTGATAGAGTTGGAAGGAAAAACAGATGAGTTCACTACTATATCTGGAGAGTTCAACATTCCTCTATCAAAAATGAACAGATCAAGCCAGCAAAATATCAGTAGGCACAAAGCTGAACTCAACAGCACCAGTAATCAACTGGATACAACTGACATCTATGGAATATTACATCCAATGATAGCAGAATACACATTCTTCCCATGGTCATATGGAATGGTGATTAAGATAGCCTAGATTCTGACCAAAAAATAAAACTTAGCAAAATTTAAAAAACAGAAATCAATGTCTGCCCTCAGAGCACACTAGAAATAAACTAGAAATCAGGAAAGAAAGGTAGCTAGAAAATTCCCAAACACCTGGAGATTAAACAACATATAACATGTAGATCAAAGAAGAAAGAAATCTTAAGAGAAATTCTAAAATATTTTGAACTAAATAAAAAGTGAAAATACAACTTATTTGTGGAAACTACTTATAGGAAAATTTATAGCACTGAATACATATCTTAGCAAAGAAGGTCTAAAATTAATAATCTAAGCTTTCATACCTTAGGATATTACAAAAAGCAGAGTAAGTACAAAATAAATAGAAGGGGGGCCGGGGATTAAGCTCAGTGGTTTCGTTGCCTGTTGCGCAAGCGCAAGGACCCGAGTTCAATTCCCAGTACCAATCAATCAATCAATCAATAAATAAATAAATAAATAAATAAACAGAAGGGATACTAAAAATTACACCAGAAATTGAAATCAATTTTTAAATAAGCAAAAAAATTCTGAAATGATTTCTCACTAAACAGAATGATGGCAAACAAGCATATAAAAATATGCTCTATATCATAAGGAATCCCTAAGTTAAAACAATGATGTACCACAACATACCCATCAGAATGGTAAATATTCAAACGCTGATAAAGATGTCAAACAATAGGAATTCTCATTCACTGCTGGTGGGGATGCAAAATTGTACAACTGTGGAAGACAGTCTGTCATTTTCTTACAAAGCTTTTTTTTTTTGGTACCAGGGATCAAACTCAGGACCTTGCGCTTGTGAGGTAGGCAGCAGCACCACTGAGCTAAATCTCCGGCCCAACATGCTTTTAATGTACAATCCAGCAATTGCTCTCTTTAGTATTTACTCAAATGAGCTGAAAATTTACGTCTACACAAAAATGTCCCTACATGTGTTTAAGTCAAATTACTCACAATTAACAAAACTTGACAACCAAGATGCCCTTCAACAGGTGAACGTATATGTAAATTTTCATATATTCAAACAACAGAATATTATTCAATGTTTAAAAGACATGAGCTATCAAGCTGTGAAAATGCATATTATGAAATAAAAGTCAATCTACAAAACCTACATATTGTATGATTCCATATTAGTTGGAATTAGTTTGCGTTCTAAAATGGCAAAACTATGGAATGGGTTTTTTTGTTTTGTTCAGTTTTATTTTGTTTCCAGTACCAGGGATCGAACTCAGGACCTTGCGCTTGCCAGAAAGGCACCTTGCCACTGAGCCAAATCCCCAGCAAAACTATGTAATGGGGAAAAGATCAAGGGTTGCCAGGGGTTAAAGCATTAGGGGTAGTAAGGGATGAACAGGCAGAGCACAAAGATTTTTTAAGAGAGTGAAAATGCTCTGCAAGGTACTAGAATGGTGGATATATATCATCATACATTTATATAAACCCACAGGATACATAACACCAGTAATAAACCCTTATGCAACTGATGATCAGATGATAACAATGTATCAATGCAGGTTTATCCATCTTAAAAAATGTGTCACTCTTATGTAAGATGTTGATAGTAGGGAAGATAGTAGTGAGGAAGTAGGGGTATATGACAGAATCTTGTATTTTCTGCTCTGCTTTTGTCAGAACAATATTGCTCTAAAAATAAGATCTAGTTTTTAAAAATTGAAGTGCCCCTTTTAACTTGCTACTTTATTATTCCCATCGTACACTTTTACTTTATTACAACCTTTGAACATTAACTCCCTTAACTTTTGATTTCAAAAGAATAGTTCAAAACCAACAACAAAAATTGCAACCACTATCTAAATCAGATAACCAAAATTGGACAATCAAGAATATATTAAATATAAGTTAATAATAGAGGGCTGAGTAGGTAAGCTATATTTTACTTTTACCGTATTTGTTGGACTAAATAGAACTTTTTCATTGTTGTGTTTTGAGACAAGGTCTTGCAGTGTAGTTTAGGTTGACCTTGAACTCACTGTGGAACCCAAACTAGCCTCAAACTCAAAGTGATTCTCTTGCCTCAACATCGCTGAGTGCTGGGATTACAGGTGTGTCCCACCACACCCTGAAATAGTTTTTTGAGACAGGGTCTTGCTATGTAGTCCAGGCTTGCTTTTGAACTCACTGTGGAGCCCAGGCTGGCCTCGAACTCATGGCAAGAGGTGCACCATCACACCTGGCTAGAACATTCTTTTTTAGACAAAAATGATAATAAATCAAATAAATCACATTCCTTATTTTAATTTTTTAGGGTTAGTTTTATGGGTGCAGATATCTATCTATCTATCTATCTATCTATCTATCTATCTATCTTCCTGGGTCACAAATTGAGTGCTTAGAAAGTGCCATTAGGGACAGTAATAAAGTCACAAATTACTTCTCTGGCTTATGAACTCAGTCTCATTATAAAACACATTGTGTACCAAGGACAGCATCAAGTCTGTTTGTTTATTTCACAAAGAAGACTGTGAGTAGAAAATACTGAGTGTGACGATGAGGTGCTATATAAGGCTGTACCAGTCTGTAACTAAATATGAGACTTGTTCTTTCCTAAAACCTTTTAAATTAACCCAACCTTTGCCTCTGATTGTTAACTTCTAAAAATGTTTATTAGAATTAAAAGTCTCAGGAGCATTTTAATTCTCCTGGAGGCTATCATGTATGATTATAGGTTAGGAGTAAATATGATAGAGTAAATACAGAAAATATATTCCAATGAGGAGATTCAGTTAATCTGCTGAAATTATTTTGCAAAAGAACAAATCTTTATTCCCTTGGATCTTTTTTCTCATACAAATAATGCATTTATATTCTGATCTTTAGTTAAGGCTGTAAGGATACTACAAAGTTCTCCTGGTCTAATTCCTACTCACTGATTCAATGATAATCTTTTGTGTCTTTGGCTAATTTAAGAAGCTATGAGAAATTTTCCTCAATTATCAAAGTTGACAAATTTAAACAAAGGAAACATTTATAATGGTCCCCCTTTTTAAAGAGGAGGAAGGCTGGGGATTTGGCTCAGCGGTTCCGCCACCTGCCTTGTAAGTGCAAGGTCCTGAATTCAATCCCCGGTGCCAAAAAAAAGAGGAGGAGTAGATCTGGGGAAAAGAAACTACTTTATGACCTATTGAGACTTTCTAACCTATCTTGTAGAAAACCCCTATACACTGGGATACCTAGCACAAGTTTTATAGTCAGGAAAATCTGGTGTATTAGTAAAGTAAGTAATACTTGCTGCTATAACAAACACCCAAATCTTAGTGACTACATAAAACAGAATTCACTAACATAAGGTCTAATGAGGTAATGGAGTATTCAGGAAGCCAGCTTTTTTCATTTCCTGGGACTTCCCATTCCTCCACTGCATGTTGTCCATCACACAAGTATCCAAGGGAAAAAAAAAGAGAAAGAGAACCATCTATTGGAGGCTCTGTGGTGCCAGCTTGGACATGGCATACATTACTGCCATCTATGTTGTCTTGGTTAGAACTCAAGACATAAACAGGTTTGATGAGGATCTAATCATTTCTCCCCCATGTGAATACAATACTACCTCTGCCATATACCAGTTGAGTTGACTTAAAGCAAGTTGCTTAATATTTGAGCTAGTTTCTTTATTTATAATAGGAATAATAGGGCCCTTGTTACAACCAAAAGTTTTTACTTTGTTTTTGTTCTTTTGGGTTTATCTTTTCAGTACTGTAGGTCAAACCCAGGGCCTGGTGCATGCAAGGCAAGCTCTATCACTGAGCCAACCCTGAAGTTTTACTATTACCTGTTACATATTGAGCTTTTGTTCTAAACACCTAAAGTTAAGTTTGAAAACACCTGCCTACAGCAATAGCAAAGGTGCCATTATAAGAAGTTAGCCACCTATAAATTCTTGACCCAGACAGTTCATATGTCCCATTTAATATGCTATCTGCCTGGAGGTGAGATAATCTTATTAGATTATAACCCTAGATAGCCTTTACCAGGTGAAAGCCAATGCCATGTCTTCTGTCGAAATATATCCTGGCTGCTCAAAAGGTGTTTGATTTTTATCTTTTGGCTTAGCTTTCAAGTGTTTTCTATGACCTAGTTAAATGAGGTTTCCAAATACCCAAGCTCCAAATAAGTCAAAGTTATTGTATGTGTAGCTGCAGTAACTAGCACTACAAAAAAGGCATCAGTTAGTCTTCTTGCTTATCTCCATGAATTTGGGTAGAAATATACTCTTTTAAGGGTTCAGTTCTATTTTTCACATTAAAGTATAAAATATATAAAGTCTACACACATAAAGTCCAATGAATTAGCATGTATGTGTATTCATTTACCATCACAACATGTATTTCTAGTATTCCAGATGGCTTCTTCATACTTTCCAGTCTACCACTGGCCCCATCCTCCCAGAATCTGAAGGTTACTATTATTTTCATTTCTGTCAAACAGATTAATTTTATTCATTTTTGAAATTAACATCAATAAAATTATACAGCATATACTTTTTTTGCTTTCTTTTGTTCACCATTATGTCTGAGATTTATCCACATTATTATATACAACAATAAGTTGACTCTTTTTTTGTTATTGCTATGTATTCATGTCACAATTTAACTGCTCTACTGTTAATGGATTGTATCTAGTTTTTATCTATGATAAAGCTACTAGCATAGTGCTATAGTATTTTAGTGGGCATCTGCACTCCTTTCTCATAGGTGTGCAGCATTCCTAGGCAGAGAATTACTGGTCAGAGATGACAGATGTTGAATTTCAGTGGATATAACCAGTTTTCCAAGGTGTCTATACCTAGTTGGGGATATACATAGTTAAAGGATCCTGGAGACAGAGTGTTTAGTACTTTCAAATATTAGAAAAAGTACACACAAGCTTTATCAAAAAATCATCTCATTGTGTAGTGGTTATGTCTAATGATCAACAATTATACTCAAACACCTTCAATGTTATGATAAGGAGTTAACAAAGTTTAGGTCACACATTTCAGTAAGCTTGACTTGAGGCAGGTGAAGCAAATGAGGCTACCTCTCAAAGAGGTCTGCTTCTGGAAGAAAGGGCAAACTTGAGCCAGGACAATCCTAGCAGTACAGCAGGTAGACTTCACCAAAGTGTTCTGTTCTGCAAAGGGGCAAAAAGGCTTCTAAAGCATTTGGTTCCTGGAAATATAGGATTACCTTATTATCCCTATTCATAGCACTGAAATCCTGAAATCTCAGAGCCTTTAGTAAGAAGCACTCCTGCTGTGCAGGCTCAAGGACCTGAGTTCGATCCCCAGTACCAAAAAAAAAAAAAAAAAGAAGTACTGACATTAGTCAACTCAAAGAAAAGGCCTTTGCTCACATTTTTACATTTGCTTGAAAATACAGTTGACCCTTGAACAATGCAGTGGTCAGGAACATCAAACACAATGCAGTAAAAAAATCTGCATATAACTTTTGACTCCCCTAAAAATTAATCACTAATAGCCTGCTGTTGACCAGAAGCTTTACCAATAACAAATTCTGTATGTTACATGTATTATATTCAGTGAACCATACTGTCTACATTTAAATTTCTCAACTTCATGGGAACTCTATAACTACAATGATAATGTTGTTTACATTTTTTTCACTTTTTTTCTTGTCATCTACAAAACAGCATTTTCCCACTTCTTACCCTTGTTCTTTCATGTTATATGCCAGGCTGGAATAAAACAACTTTTAATCCCTGTATATCTACCTACAAGCGTGATATAGCCATCTCCTGTTAATGGCAGCCACACTGACCACTGACAAACCTAAAGCATGTAAATAGTAATCTCAAATTTCTTCATTTCTCAAATTGTTAACAACCATCCTTAATATGCAACTCATCTCATCTGTTTGGGATTACTTATTATACTGCTACTTCTTACCCATTCACTCATACTAGTTTGTAAATGTGTGAGCTGGCATGAGCCATTCAGAAGGTCATGAAGTCCACATGAAAGGAACATATAGATAGGAATCTGAAAATGCTGTTTTTATATTTATTCAGTTATTTATGCTTATTATGGTGAACCGCATTATGTTTTTGGTGAGTTCTTCATAATATAATTAAACACACTTAATGCATTCTACCTTGTAATGGACTAATGGAATTAAACATTAGCTCTGCCACTTTTTGGCAACTTCTACAATTTTACAATCTTTCTTTAACATTTCACTTTATACATTCTTTCTCAAAGTGTAGATCATTGCTACATGCACTATAATCATAGAAGTCCAAATGAAGAAGGAATTTCAGAAACTATATACTGTACCTTCTCATTTCATAATTCATTATGAGTTATAAGTGGGACAGAACAAAAAATAAAAATCAAGTCAAAACATTCATTTAAGATCTCAAGAGACGGAGGTCCTGAGTCGCGCGGAAGACACCGAATCAGCCCGCTGCAGACAGGCAGGTCTGTGCACGCCCTACCTAGCTCCTGTGTCACACAGAAGACTCCGAATCACCCCACTGCAGACAGCCAGCTCTGCCCACGCCCTACCGAGGTCCCCGGTCGCGCAGAAGACTCCGAATCACCCCGCTGCAGACAGGCAGCCACCTCATTCCACACTACAAAGATGCAGAGGTCACCAGACCACCAAACCAAGGTACTGAGTCCCGCTGCTCCCTGCCCAGAGGTAGGGGCTTCTGAGCCGCTGTCCCACTGCGCCTGGTCCAGAGGAAGGGGCTTCCCGGTCACCATCCCTTCCGCTGCTCCCAGCTCAGAGGAAAGGGCTTTTGGGTCACCATCCCTACCACTGCTCCCGGCCCATGTCCCACCTCTCCCAGCTCAGAGGAGGTAATCCG
>NW_004624771.1:4065214-4081264 GCF_000247695.1 Heterocephalus glaber
GCAGCACACTTTGTAATAGCTAAAACTTGGAAACAGCCCAAATGCCCATCAACTGGAGACTGGATCAAGAAAATGTGGGGTTTTTTATAAAATGGAGTACTACTCAGCCATAAAAAGTGAGAAATTAGAGACATTTATTGCTAAATGGATGCACATTGAGGTGATACTCTTAAGTGAAATAAATAGGACACACGTGTGTAAATACCGAATAGGTTCTCTAGTGTGAGAAACTGAAAATGTAAATAAGGACTAAAAGGTACAATAGATAATGTGAAATAGGAAGAAAAGGGGCAAAGGGGCAAAGAGGAAGGGGAAGTGGGAGGGGTAGGGAAAAGGAAAGAAGGGAATGGAATTAACATGAGAAAATGAAAAAATGGAAACAAAGATTTTGTAAATAGGAGGGATGGAGGAGTTGAAGGGAGGGCAGGGGAAGGGGGAAAAATAAGAACCAAGAGAGATTATGTAAATGTGCAAATTTCCAATGATGAATGTCATTATACTGTATACCTAAAATGTACCAATAAAAATCTTTTTAAAAGGACAAAATATGAAAAAAATGTGGCACTAAATCAGAAGCCAAAAGAACTGTTTATAATATGAAAAATGAAACAAGAAGGCAATGTTGCCTTGTCCTACCTCAGCTGTGACTATGCAAATTGGGTGACAGAAATTTTTTATTGCTGTTAAGTAGCCACAAAAACAGCACAGGTATTGATTTTGGAATCATATATAAAATGTACAAAGTAGGGAAATTAGCAAATAGAGTCGTACCTTGGTTCACAAACACTTTTGTTTGCAAACAATTTGGTTCACAACAGTGTTTGGCAAAATTTTGTTTTTGTTTGCAAACTACATCAGGTACAAACAGGACCACCTCCATCTTGCACATGCAAACACAAACATGGCCATCTTTTCCAAAATCATGGAACAAATTAAGTTCGTGAACTGAAGTACCACTGTGTAGAATCCACAGTAAGCAAAACAGCGGGGGGAAAAGTTCAAATATTTCAGGGATCATATACATTTACTGAACAGATTTCTAAGGAGAATAATCTGAAATATAATATCCTAAAAATGCTTACAAAATAGAATAATTACATGAAGCACTTTATAACACAAGAAACTTTAACAAATTTTACTATGATTCCCCTGAAAATTTAACAAGCAAACAGCAATTATTAATATTCATTTGGCTTTGCATTTTAAGTCCTAGGAAACATCATGTTTGATGCAAATGATAACTTTCTTTTTCAATGAGAAAAATTTCAAAGAAAAAATCAGCTAAAAAAATTTTCTTAATAATCATTTCAGGGTTATAAGTAGCATTTAATTACTAAGTCTTACCTATAAAACAGAAAATGTGAAAAAGACCTAAATAACATTTCATTCAATATTCATAAACCTAAAAAGCAGGGCACAAATTCCCTCTACAAAAGCAAACATCAAACTCTATACCCAAATTGATATACAAACTTCACATGTTTTGAAACCTGGATATAGTTACCTATTTTAAAAAATCAGAAAATTACAGATCTTTAAAGATCTTGAGACCATTCAGAGCAGTACTCATTACTCAGATGAGATCATGTGAACGATATTCAGGAGACATGAATTACTTACTGTACTAGGTCTTCTACTAGCTATGGTCACATTATTTATCTTCTCTGGACCTCAATTACCTTATCTTTGAAATGTAAGAATTGACCTGTAATCCAAACACTTCCAATCCTCTAAGTTTTGGGTTATTTCCTCATAAGTTATAATATAGTAATAAATAAATAAATAAACAAATAGGTTATAATATAGTAAGAACTCTCAATGTGGAGAGGTCTCCATTTCAATGTTGAAACCACATCTCTAAGCCAGCTGTGGTGGCCATACCTATCCCTCCAAACATTACTAAAGTTTTTAGAAAAGAAAATATCTTTCTCATCCTAGTCAGATTTTTACAGGCTTCATTTCTCTTTCTTCTCCTTTTTACCCTCACTTTCAAAAAGAAATGTAATTGGGGCCGGGGATTTAGCTCAGTGGCACCGTGCCTGCTTTGCAAGCATAAGGTCCTGAGTTCAATTCCTGATACGGAAAAAAAAAAAAAAAGAAAAAGAAATGTTATGTACCAAAGAGTTGAAAGACTAAACTGTAGCTTAAAAAAGGAAGAAAGGAAGAAGAAAGAAGAAGACAGTAGTAATGGAATCCTGAGTACAGACAATGCCCCGAGAAGCAATAAGTTTTAGAAGAATTCAACACATTAATTTAATCCTTAATGTCTACATCAACAAACAGCAAGTGACATTTTATCTTTTTTCTAGAAAATAAAATGGATTTTTATTTTGCATTGGACAATGCTAACAGTTAAGTCTAATATGCTCGTTATTTCATAACAATGAAGCCTTTTAATTTTTTTTAAATTTCAGTAGATCTACTAAAGATGAAAAATTTAGAAGTAGGCCTGTGCCAGATGCATGGCGACCTTCCCCTGACATGTGCAAGCAGGGCCACACAGGACACGGTGATGCTCCCCGCTACACTCACAAGGGCATGACCATTCACCAACTCCAAAATGGCTCTACATTCTGATTCCCCTTGCTGGGGCAGCAGAGGCTAGGAATAATCAACTAACCTGATCCTGGAAGACGACCATTCTTTGGGAGAGAAAGGACCAACCAGACCCCATGACCATGGACTTTAAGTTCAACACTCCACTTGTACCCTCGTTGCTCATCTTGTACCCACATTTCTCACCTTGTACCTACATTTCTCATCTACCAACAGGAGCAAGGATACATCCTGGCTTGGAAAGTAATCACAGTATGGGGTGAAAGGAGGGAAGGGCTGCATGTGTAGAGAAACCGCCTCAAAAATGCACAGGACCTAAAGACAGGCACAGAAAACCGGGTCTGGCTAAAGTCCACAACTACAGATCTTGGAAAGAAATCAAACATTCAAAAACACAAGAATTTTTTCTTTCACTCAAACTTCTTTTGATTTTTCTATATTGTATTGTTTTTATCTCTCCTTCAGGATTTTTTTTGGAGTTTGGGGTTTTTTCTACTCTTTTTTTCCACTTTTATTTCCTTTTCCTTCCCTTTCTCTTTTCCTCTTTCAAATTTTTTCTCTTCTTCTATTTTATATTTTGCTCTGTTTGTCTTTTTTCTTCTTTTTCCTGTTTGTTTTCATGTAACTGGTGTCTAACATTGCAATTTCCTTTTACTCCTGAATAGCGCCCCATTTCATTTTTTTCTCCTCCTTCTCATATTCCACTAATTTTTCAAATTTTATTTTTTCACTTTCCAGTTCTACATCCTCTCCACTTTTACTACCTGCGCTTCCCCCGAAATAAGATGGAGTCTTATATTATTTCTTGCTCTAAAATATGCAATACAGCTTATATTCAGGGGATGTCTCATTTTTTCATATACAATAATCCACATTTATTCATATATAGCAATCTACATTTATTCACTAATTCATGTACAAAAATCATGTACAAAAATCTACATTTACTCAAATACAGAGTCTTCTCAAAAAATGTACACATATGTCAGCAGTTTGCCATACTAATAAATGTCTAGAAGTTAATGGCTACCACTCTGAGCACCTCTTGGAATTGTAGAGCACCTTTGTAATTGTACAAAGGTGACTTGTATTAACCTCATGATGTCTCAATAGATTTAGTATTAAAATACTTACACAAGATTTTCTTTTCCTGATGTATACATTTTTTGGCAGACTGTACATTTCATGTCATCTTCTGAAATATGGTCGTAACTCTCCAAACCCCAAATTCCAGCCTGAATTTCTTGCAACTCTTATAAAACCACTGTCCTCAATATCTCATGTCAGCAATAGAACTCTCCTTAAATGACCACTTTTTGTCCATGTATCCTTCTCATACTGCATTGGCAACACAGCTGTCAGTGATTTTATCCCAATAATTCTTGATGGATCCAAAGATGGTTCCACACATGGGAATCAATAAATGTAATACATCATGTAAACAGAAGCTAGGACAAAAATCACATGATCATCTCAACAGATGCAGAAAAAAAAGCCTTTGAAAAAATCCAAAATCCAAAATCCAACATCTTTTCATAATAAAAATACTTAAAACAGATACAGATTTACCACAATCCCAATCAAAATACTACTCACTGAACTAGAGAAGAAACTCTAAAATTCATATGGAACCAGAAGCGACCCAGAAGATCAAAAGCAATCCTGGGAAATAAGTGTAAAGCAGGAGGCATCACAATCCCAGACTTGAAGTTCTATTACAAAGCTACGGTGATAAAATCAGCAGGGTACTGGTACAAAAACAGATATGACAATCAATGTAACAGAACAGATAGAAGAAGTAGAAACATTCTCAAGCATATTCAGCTATCTGATACTTGACAAAGGGGTGAAACATACAGTGGAAGAAAGCCTCTTTAATGAATGGTGCTGGAAAAACTGCCTATCCACATGCAGAAGAGTAGATCTAGGCCCATACTACCCATATCGCTCACTATGTACTAAACTAAAATCAAAATGGGTCAAAGAATTAAAAGTTAAATCAGAAACAACCCACTGGAAGACAAAATAGGTATAAAACTCAAAATCATAGACATCGACAAGGACTTTCTGAACAGAACCTTGGTTGCAGAGGAAAAAGTACTGAGAATCAATAATGGAATCATAACAAATTTTAAAACTTCTGTACAACAAAAGAAACAACCAACACAGTGAAAAAACCTAGAGAATGGGAAAAAATTTTGCCACCTATTCCTTAGACAGAGGACTAATATCTAGATTATATAAAGAACCAAAAACAATTAGACCTACCTCAAAATAAAAGACCCAATAAAAAATGGGGAATTGAAATGAATAGTACTTCTCAGAAGAAGTACAAATGACCAATAAATACATGAAGAAATGCTCAAACTTGCTGCCCATTAGAGAAAGACAAATTAAAACAACAGTGAAATTCCATCTTACTCCAGAAAGAATGCCTATCATGAAGAAATCTGGTAACTACAAATACTAGTGAGGCTACAGGGAAAAAGAACCCTGTTTCATTGTTGTAAGAAATGTAAACTAGTACAACCAATATGGAAACCAGTATAATGACTTCTCAAAAAACTAAAACCAGGAATTCCACTTGATGCAGCCATTCCCCTTCCAGGTATCCTCTCGACAGAGTTAAGAACATCTTATTACAGTGATATATGCATGCCCATGTTTATAGCATCACAATTCATAGTAGCTGAATCTGGGAAGCAGTCTGTATGTCCATCAACAGATAAAGAAAATGTGGTATTTACGTACAATGGGGTAATATTCTGCCACAAAGGTAAACATGAGTCATTTGTAGGAAAATGGATGCCCCTTGAGGCCATGATGTTAAGTGAAATAAATCAGACACACAAGCTTAAGTATCACATGGTTTCGGTTATATGAGAAACCCAAATTATAAATAAAGAGTAAAATAAAAGATACATAATAGGAAAACATCTTTTTCAAATGTGAAGGGGACCAAGAGATTGAGAGTGGGAAGAGGAAGAGGAGGAGAAAGGAAAGAAAAAAGAATTCAGGTGTGTTATATACATGTACCAATTTCACGCAAGGAAATTATGTACTGTAAATGTATTAATAAAAAAATTAAATAAAAATTTAAGGAAAAATATTTAAAGAGCAAGCTTATGTAATTACCTAACAAGGAGCAAATGTATAATTTCAACTCTCCTAAAATGACACAGTATGCTTAAAATTGGGAAAATTTCAGCCAGGCATGGTAATACATGTCTATAATCCCAAATACTCAGAAGGCTGAAAAAGAAGGATCACAAGTCTGATGCCAGACTTGGCCAATTAGAAAGACGTTGTCTCAAAATTTAAAAATAGAAAGGGCTGGGACAGTAGCCCAGTTAGAGACCCTGGGTTCAAACCACAGTACTCAGAAAGAAAGAGAGACAATGAGATAGAATGAGAGAGAAGGGGGAGAAGGAAGACAGAGGGAGGGAGGGGAGAGAGGGATGGAGAAAGGATCATAAACTGAACCATCTAAAGCAGAAGCCAACACGAATAGAACTTGCAACATTTACATACTAGGAATTGTGGCCATTTCTAAATCTAGTCCAGTAACAGCCACACTCGCTGCACTATTTGATTAAATCTACCTTCCACTTAGGAAAGTGGTGGAAGGGAAGATGTTGGGAAAGTGTTTAAACAGAAGACAGGACAGCTGTGATTTCATACAAACAGGAAAAATCATGCTTTTATAAATGCTTTCTTCATCACTTTGGCTCACAGAGTTTTAATGAGATGGATTTTCTTAATGACTGATACTCAAAAAAAGATTAGCAAAAATGTAAATTAAAATGAAAGCACACTTGTCACAGTGTTGTATATCTATAATCCCAACTTTCCAAAGGATGAGGCACTTAGGAACACAAGTTAAGGCCAGCCTTGGTCACCCAAAAAGACCCTGTCTCAAAATAAGAAAAAAGGCTGGGGACATAGTTCATTGGAAGAGCACACATTTCAATCCAGTTTAAAAAAAAAAAAAGTATAATGGAAGAAGGCAAACACAACAACAGAAAAATCTACCTCATGATACATTTTACTTAGAGAGATTTTGACATGTTATTTAAAATGAGAGATTAAAATCCATAAAACTGGCTAGCATAGTCCCCTTGTATACAGCAAATGCTTAAAAAAAAAAAATCACATAAAACTCTTCCTATCTTAGTCTCGGGATTTACCTCAGTGTTCCGTTGCCTGCCTTGCAATTGCAAGATCCTGAGTTTGATCCTGGCACAAAAAAAAAAAAAAAAAAAAAAAAAAACCCACAAAAAACTCTTCCTATCAGTAAATTAGGAATCTCTGAAAGGCTTCTTAATTTTCATGTATCTAATACCCAAATTAATGAATTGGTGTAGTGGTAACTTATTTCTTAGATTAATCCAGCTTAACAAGGATATTTTATACTGACTCCAATCATTCATAAGGCATAATCCTCCTTAATGAAATATGTTTAATTGAAATATGTTTCCTCTTAGAGAAGGGAATGGAGGGAAGGCAAAAGGAGAGGAAGAAAGGGAGAAATGAGATAAACGAGTCCTGTTTATTTTCCACATCAGAGAAAAAAGAGTGGGATTTAAAGTAAAAGAAAACATAATTTGCAAGATTACAAAGGCAATTAAAAACTTACCTAAATAAACCCACATATTTACATGTTGATCAATCATGTGTCAAGTAACAGCATTAAGTGGTCATGAAAAACTCCCCAAATTTCTAAACTCTAATCCAGTTAACAGTAAAGAACGAAATACATCAACAATAATAAGTCAGTTACTAGGCTTTTTTCCCATTAAGTTTATTGGTACACTTTAGGCATTTAACACGGTTACATTCATTGTTGGGAACTTCTTTAAAGTCATTTAAGAGACTTTCCTCAAAACAATAAATGAAAGGAGAAACAGTTTTCCAAACTTTACCCCTTTTTGCCACTTATTTTCTCTCAGGGTTTTATAGTCCTTTAAAAAAAAAAGTAAAGAAAAAAATGAACAAAGGAGAAATGCCAAATACAGATGCTTATGATAAACTAACAACTCGATCATTTTATGGTAAAGCTAAAAATTGAAATCCACACAACTTCAAGAATAAAGCTCCTTTAGTAAGATGAACTTTCTCCTGATGTACACATGCATATAACCTATTTCCATTACTGCAGGTGTCTCAGATAATTAGAGAAAGAAAATCTTGTGTAGTATAATCCTATTTATTTCCTAAAGGGAGCCTGTGTTCTCACATGTATTTTAATGGTTTGTTTGCATTCACTTATCCATTTTACTCCTTATATAAACTAGTTTAAGATAAGGATAGAATGGAAGGTAGGAGTAAGGACAATTGAAATATTCAATCCACCAAATATAAAATTTCAAAATAAACCAGGTGCAGTAGCTCACACATGTAAATCTACAGCGCTTGGAAAGCTGAGTAAAGAGGATTCCAAGTTTGAGGCCATCCTGGGCTATACAGCAAGTTCAAAGTTAGCTTGAACTATATAATGAGACCCTGTCTCAAAAAAACCAAACCAAACCAAAACAAAATAGTTCAGAATAAGATGATTAAGCTGTTTATCACAAGAATCTTGCAATTTGCAATGTCATAAATTATTCAAGTTGTATAAAATAAATGAACCAATCTTAAGACAACTGGAAATAGCCAAAGGCTACTCCTAAAAGAAAGTGTTTTATGTTATTAAGTAACTTTGGCATTCATACTAATCCTTTATATAGACTTCCCCACCCACAGGTTAGCCTGACACACACCACGCTGAGACAAGGTTGGTGTGGGAAAGGTTACTGCCATCCATCACTGTGAAAATTAATAGCTTTATAATAGTTGAAGAAATAAAGGTACTGCACAGCAACCTTGTAGCAAATACAATTTGCTACCAAAAAAGTGTAGGCAAAGTCCATTCATAACATTCCCCTCCCATGGTGACCTACATGTTAATTCATTATTCAAATGCCAAAGACAGCAGCAGGAACACATACTCAGCCAATAAGTCACCATTATAAAGGCTGCATAAACATTTCCAGCTCAATCATCTAAGAATAACAGAATGAGACAGGAACATATTTTCCAAGTAGCTCAGCAATAAAACTTGTAACAGCTTTGAAAACATGATTACATGAAAAAATGGTCCCAACTAATATTTTTGAGTCTCATGGAGTAATTTACATATCTCAAGTTTTCTCTAATTGCTTTTTTTTTTTGGTACCAAGGATCAAACTCAGGATCTTGCGCTTGCAAGGCAGGTGGGGGAACCACTGAGCTAAATCCCCAGCCCTCTAATTGCTTTTTGAACATTAGAAAACAAAGAACGCCATCTAACTAGAACAGGTAAGCCTGAAATAGCTAAATAAAGCTTACAGCACTACACCTGCATCAGTTTGTAAAGAATAATATCATAAACCCTTTAGTACACCAGAACTTAAGTATTAAGAGTAAAAATAAGAAAGATCATTCCTCTAACTAATGAAAAATTAAAGTACAATCTATATTATTTCCCAGAAGTACTGCTTTAAAGCTTTCTGAATAGAAGCCCATGGCAACTGTCTGTGTTCTTTCCAATAAGGAACTTTTAAGAGAATCTGCTAATAGAGAATGAATGTACAGCAAACTTGCCATAACAAAACCTTCAGAATTACCTACTCTAATTCAATAAATGCAAAGCAGAATGCAACATTCCCATCAAATATGCATTCTCTCACTTAACATTGGAGTCCCAATTTTATTTTGGGCAGTTTTCTTTAATGTTAAGTGCAGTCATGTGCTTGAGTTCTGGCTAATCAGGGGAACTTTCTAGGAATGTTATCTACAGATACTTGGCTTAACTGAAAGGTAAGTCTTTTGGACCTTTCCCTTTTTTCTTTGCTACTACTTGGAACATTGGCATCATGGCTGAAGTTCCTGCAGACACAGCTGTCCATAAGATCACCAGGGGTAGGGAAGCCATGTCCTATAATGGGAGAAAGACAAGAGACTGGTTCCTGATGACCACACACCTCTAGCTGTGTTGTCTGTGAAGCTTCTATTTGCTTAAGCTACTTTTATTTTCTAGTTTTGTTTCATGTTGTCAAACAAAACTGATACACTAGCTTTCTTTTGTCAAAATTATAATTTGTGGTACAATACAATAATCATATTCAGATTTGATAAACTGAGCTGTTTAAGTTATCAGTTCAAGAAAGGAAAACCTTCTCAAACACAACTCTCTTTGCCATCCATTATGGTGCCTGAGAGAGAGAAACAGAGAGAGAGAGACAGATAGACCGAAAATGTAGATATCTATCAAAATTAACTTTAAGAAAAATATTCTCTTTCCTATTGAAAGACTTTATTTTAAAAAACACTAGAGAATCAATTACTATGAAAAGCAATTCTTTTTGCTGAAAACAAAAAAAAACTTTTCTAAAGTTTTTGTTTTCTAATATATTTTTGAAGGTTTTACCCTCCAAAATTAGTCAAATGTTTGTTTTTTAAATAAATGATGAGCTTTCCATCCTTTTCTAAATTTAAATACTACAGAAAAAACTTATTATCCATTGTGGATAACTAGTTCTGAAAAATATCTTTCCCTTATATTTGTTATAAAATTACCTTCAATAGAGCTTTTTACTAAAACAACATTCATTTCTCACATCAAAATCAATGACCCAAACTTAAGACATGTTCTAGTGATTCAACTTATTTAATATATACTAGATAATAACAATTTAATACAATGCCTACTGTATGAATACACAACTAGTCTCTAGCTGACAGCTCTGAAGAGCACTAAACTTTTCTGGTCATCCAAAATATATGTATATGGTCACTATATATAAATCCATGCAAAAATATCCCAGCCTATTTTTGTAATTTAAAGCACATTTCTTCTCCGCATTCAACAATAATTATCTTGTTCTTTAAACTGGTAACCATTAACAAATTCCAACAGTCACCTTACACAAGCATTTATAAATAATGGTTTGCTCACTGGTCATTTAATATTTCCTCTCCAAGTCCTCTAGCTCATTCTCCCACGAAATGGCAAAATCTTAAAACAATCTCAAAAAGTCAAACAAAGTACTAATTCGTTCACTGATTCTCAAACCTTTAGAAATCCCCTCTATGTTCCAAGCACAGTGGTAACATGCAGCAGGCAATAAACAGAAATTCTCCTTCCATAAAGCTTTCACTTAGAGGGAAGGAACTGCAAATCAGTGAAACTCCAATATACGGTAGAACTCAGTCCATAGTCATGATTTGCTGACCCACAAAGAGCCTTAAAAAATCAAAAGTAGCCAAGGGTCAGGAAAAATATACAAGATAGCTACAAGAGAAGCCAAGATAGGAAAGGGAGTGGTAAACGGGCTTTGCAGAGTTAAGTAGGAAGGTGACAAGTGTTAACTGGACTTGGCAACATGGAGTTTCCAGTGTCTTTATTGAGAACATTTTAAAGCACTAGTGAGATTGAGGTCAGAAAAATGTGAGATAGGGAATTAGATATTGCACACATAGACAACTTTTGAGACATCCAGAACAAGAATAATAATAAGACAGTAAAATGAAATTATTCTTGGTAGTAGGTAACAATGATACTATATCACTACCTATGATTTTGTTTCCTTCATTTCATTTTAGGCTTAATGATAGGTGTTTTTGTTGCTTTGGATGTCACCTTTTCAGGTTCTCCTTTCTCCTTTGAAAATTGTTTAGTGGCATCAGTAATACACGAATGCATTTTACTTGTCAAAACATACAAGCAAAAACAAAAACCAATAGTGATAAAGCAAATTCTACTTTAACCACCTCCATTTCCTAAAGCCAGGTGCATGGGAAGGTTAGCACTAGTTTGTCACACATCTTTTTTCTACACAGTCGCATACACTGATCTATTTATGTAGGACTATACAGCTGCTTTAGGTAAATATGTTTACAAAAATGTTAACATATTCTATGAATTATCGCCCAACTTGTTTTCATCCCTTAAAATATTTTGGGAATATTTGCATATAAATAAATGTAGATCTACAATGACAAGTTAATGATTTTTTTTAATCTATCTTAAAAAACACCCTTTTAAAAAGGCCTGACAAAACACCTTTTAAAAAATTGTCTTTTATGGGGGAGGCAATATTGCCCACAAGAGAGCAAAGATTAGTTCTTGAGAGATGAAAAGTTCTTAGCCATTAAAATAGTCTATGGCCTTCCAAAGGGCCATAGCACAAAAGCAAATACTTCTTGTAGCTATATTAAAATTTCACGGTGGGAATTAAAAAGTTTCCTTGAGATTTTGCTTTTATAACACAACATGTGAAGAGTCCACAAATTCATAATTACCACAAATTCGAACTAAAAAAGATCCTTCAGTAAATGTATAAACAAATTGTGCTACATCCAATGAAATGTATTATTATTCATTAATAAAAAGAAATAAGCTAGCAAGCCACAGAAAGACACTTATTATGGTTTTGATCTAAAATGACACCCCCAAAAATCTCATGTGTTTAGAAGGGAGCTTTTGGAAGGTGACTGCATCACAGTCTCTATACTCATAACTAAAAGTGCTGTTGGAAGATGGAGCCTGATAAGGGAAGTGGGTCCCTGGAAGCATGACCCAAAACAGTGGATTCTTGTTCTTGGCTCCTCCCTTTCCTCTTGCTACTTCCTGGCTGTTAGGGGTTGAACCTTTCCTCTATTATCCCCAGCTGCCACATTTGTGCCTTGGAGTCAGCTGATCATGGAGTGAACCCTCTGAAACTGTAAGCCTTTTAACCCTCTCCTCCTTAATTTGCAAGTGTTAGGTATTTTATTCTGGGATGGAGAGTAATACAGACATGGAAGAATCTTAAGTACATATTGCTAAATGAAAGAAGCCAGTCTGAAAGGCTGCATACTATGTGATTCCAGCCATATGAAATTACTGAAAAGATAGGACTATTGAGATAGTAACATACTAGTGATCAACAGGAATTCAGGAAAGGACAGGAGGCATAAAGACATGGGATATAGTATAGTAAAACTATTCTGTGTGATACTGTAATAGTAAATACATGGCATTACGCATTTGTTAAAACCCACAGAACTGTGCAACACAAACTGAAACCAATACAAACTAGGACCTCTAGTTAATAATAACAAATCAATTGGTTCATCAGGTTGAGGATGTGGCTCACTGGTAGGAGTGATTCTGTACCATGTGTGAGAGTGTGGGTTTAATCTTCACTACCACAAAATATGGGGAGATGGGGGGTCACAGGAAATATGCACTTTCTGCATAATTTTTCAATTAGTCTAAAACTTCTAAAAAACAAAGTCTATTTTTCAAAAACAAAAATTATCTTTGGGGGGCAATAATGGGAGGGAAAGGCTAAACACATTTCTCCAGTCAAGTAAGACTACAGCTTTTATGGGTTATACAATAACAGAATGGAGTTTAAATCCTGGTATTTATTAATAAGGTGTCAGGTTCTGTATGCAGTGTAAATAGAAGCAAGAATACCACATTTGTTGTATCTGTGAAAAGAAAACATTATGTATAGCACAGTAAATGTTAGTGTACACACGAAGTACTCTGGTTTTGATGCACTAAAAGGTAGGCTGATTTTTTTTTTTAGTCATGGAACACAAACTTTGTGTAAAATTCATTCCCACAAAAGCCTACCACTATTTTAATTTACTACAAAGATAGTCACTCTGGAAAAAAATCTATATTTTTTAAAAATGACAACTGATAAATATGATGAAATATAATTATGATATATAATTCATTTGGTATAGTGCTAAACCAAAACAAATGACTTCCTTGTAGTTTCTTCCTTTATCATAGGTAACTTTCCAACTTAAAAAAAAAAATGAGGAATATGTTGTTTATAATTGTTTTATGCTGGGAATCAGAATAAAGAATGAAATAATGGTAAAGGCTTTTAAAAATTCAAAAGCACTGGTATCATTCTGGAATTCAGAAGATATATATATATAATATACAAGGCCAATTAAAAAGTTTATAGTGATAATCGGATAAGACCAATTATAATACTGTACTAATCTACTAGATTGAGTATGGATCATCTAAAAATCACAATCAGAACAGAAATTGAAGTGCCACATTTTTTATAAATATGGTCCTCTCAGAAAAAAAGTTCCCTTATTCTCACTAGGAAAAGAAATCTAAATAGAAAGTTTGTAAAACTAGAGACCAATTTTCTTTAAGTCCACTCCCTAATATTAATACCAGAAACACAGAAAAAAGAGACTTCCATTTCTTAAATTAAATACAGCTCATATAGTTTATTTTTATCACCCTCATTTATCTCTTCTACCCAGTAGTTTTTCCTTTGTATGTACATCTATAACACTAAGAGATTTTTCAAAATATCCAATGAAAAATGTTTTGTGATCCACAAAGAAAAAGTGGTATATAATTTTAAAACTGGAAAGAAATCAGCCAATTACTGTGTTATATTTCTAACAGATGTATCTATTTTAGATATATCTACATTTACATATCTAACATTTAGGAAGCATTTTCTAGATGACAAGTACTGTCTAAGTATGTTATATATTAACTAATCCGCTCCTCATAAACACCTTTAGAGGTATGCACTATCATCAAATCTCTAAGTACAGCCAGATCCAGTGACCTTATTAGAAGGTAACAAAGATCCCTCCATTGTCATCTGGCTGTCAATAAGACATCTGATTTCACAACATCTAGAATATGAAAAAATGTGTCAGGATCAACTGAAATAAGGCATTTGCATCCCATTTTGGAGAGAGGGACCCGAGGAACAAAGCATTAATGCAGCTTCTTCAAAGTTATATGGCTCATGGATATCATCTTACCATTGGTTCTGAAAAGAAACCAACACAATATCATTATGATGCATCGTAGAGAACATGCACGGAAAAATCAGTTCTAATCCATGAAACTATCCTGAAAAAAAGTATTTTGTATTTAACGTTTACATTTGAAATATATGCATATGAGGCATAAAAGAATTACCTTTATGATGGCAACGTACAAAATGTATGATACTATTCATCTGCCAATTTCAGAAAACTTGAGGAGAATTAGCACATGATTTTAAACTGGTCAATTTGCTGGGGGTTAAATTTAGGGACTCACAGATGCTAAGCACATACTCTACCACTGAGCTACATCCCCAGCCATCTCCTTCTTTTTTCTTAAAAAAAGTAACCAAAAGACCTTCAAATTTCAATCAGATTCCCTTTCCATGCAGTTGAGTGAGGACATCGATCACTCTTTCTATTCCTATAGTAATATGAATTCTTAACTCAAATATCTAAAATTATTTAACTTTAATTTTACCATTTACACAGAAAATCTGTTGCAAATAGAACAGGGATAGGAAATCTCCAGTAACCAGCTTTAGGAGCTATTATGTAAATTAAGGATTAAGAAGGAAGTGGCAATAAGGGGGAAGGGAGGAAAGAAGAATGGGAGGGAAGCAGAGAAGGAGGGAGGAAGAAAGAGAAAAGAAAAAAGAAAGGAAGCCTTCAGAACCAGACTGAGCTGGTTTTAAATTTTGACTGTACTATTTAAAAGATGTATGACCATAGGCAAGGTACTTAATCCCTTTACAACTGTTCCTACAGAATATTACTTGTATTATAAAATTGTTTATAAGGATTAAATGAGATAATTAAAAACTAATACAGTAACACATCAAAGTTTCATTAAATATTAATGTTTTCTTCTTTCTCCTTCTTCTGCATAGCTAACAGAATGTAGGAAACATATCTGGTTTCTCTCCTGAGTGCTTCTGGAAAGCTCTGAACAAGACAGAAGTGAGGGCATCTCTTTCCACAATGCCTTTGGCAAAATAAAACACTGTCCCACTAGTCACCCTCAATGAGCAATCTCTAAATAAAGTATGTAAAATTAATGCTGATTAAAAACAGTGCCTACTTTAGACACTATATATATTTTTACTTAGTTAAAAAAAGTCTTTGTATATATTTAACCAAATACTCTTAGTCATAACCATGATTTTTTTTTGCCAGAAACCATTTTACAAAATCATTTGATTTTTTTTTTACTACTGCTTAACTTATCATTCAGCATCTAAATATATTTGTTTTCTTTTTTTTTTTTTTTACTTAGTGTAAGAAATAGAAACTTAAAATGGTCCATTTTCAAGATACACTCTTTAATTCTGAGTAGAAAGTTACTAGTAGTCAAAACTGCCTACTTGCCTATGGACATGACTGAGGTCATGCATCCAAAAGGTCTCTAAACAAAGGGGAAAAGGGGCAAGTTCAAGACCAACCTGGGTTACATAGTGAGTTCAACACCAGCCTGAACTGTAGACTGACACTCTGTATCAAAAAACCAAAAATCAGCCTGCTGCAGACAGGCAGGTCTTCGGATGCCCTACTGAGGTCCCGAGTCACTTGGAACACACCAGATCAGCCCGCACCCCGGCAACAATCCACTGGATACCCCGCCTCACCTCCTCTGTACAGCCACCTGGTTCCAAACTACAAAGA